>RJWM01012969.1:0-55854 GCA_004363535.1 Dasyprocta punctata | reverse complement strand
ATTAAAATTATTTGATCATCACATTTTAAATACATAAAAGAAAACCTTAAAGGAACATTTAGATTTGTATATAATATAATCAATGCTTAAAATGTCCACAAATTAATTATCCAAACAAAATGCTACGTGTTTTATCATTCCTCATAAAGTATACTCCTTCTAACAATTCTTAAATAATATTTTGCTTGTTATATTTTGTAAAATCTTGTCTTGCTCAATTTTGCTGAGAAAGCAAAATAACATGAGAAGAAAACTAAAAGCCACTTTCTTAGAAATATTCAAATACTACATTTATAATAAATCATTGTTTTCCCTCAAAATTAACTTTCAGTTAAGTAATGTACTTTTATATTATTTGTATTTTTTCTGATGTGCTGTAACAGCAGGAAATAAGACAATAAAATTTTTGATCAGCTTCATTATTTTAAAAAGCTACTAAAGAGAATGAATATATTAAGTAGGAAGATGAAAATGATGACTTTGTAGGTGAAGTTATGCGTATTCAGAGCCTGCTGGCTATTGCCAAACCTAACTAGAAACTTTCTGCATTAATATGATGATAGTGGTTTGGGCTACAGTATGTTTGTATTATATGGTTTACTGTAGAGTCTCTATACATTTTTACTCATATTATTTATCATTGGAAGCTCAAGGAATTTGACATCTTCAATCCTGCATGCTTCGAAAGAGAATTCATAATTTTTGTGTGATAATTATAAATGAAACAGATAATATTTCAAAGTCATTATGGACCGAGAAGCAAAAAATATAACCAATAGTATAATAATGCTTTAGAATAATACTAAAGTATATGAATGCACAGTGTTCTTATTGCTGCTGATGATTGTACAATTTGAAAATAAAAATTATACAAACAAGAATCATTGGAATTTCCTTGTACAAGCACAATATAGAGTCTAATATGAGAGCATACAAGACATGTGACAACCTGGAAACTGAAATCTAGAAGTCGATGGCAATTGATAATTTTTGTATATTACCTGACAATAAAAATAAATGTATAAAAGCCAAATCAAACCATGTTATTTGATTTAAATGACTATTTTATTTAATTTTCAATATTGGAAAAGTAGCAACCAACATTTTGTTTGTCTCCAAGTAACCTTTTCCATAAAATGGCTTAGATCAGAGATAAAGAATTATGACGTTACTGAATACTTAGTGGACCTTTTCCCACTAAAATATTAGATATTAATATCTTATTAACTCTAAGCATTTATCCATCTCATCTCCACCAATTTATTTTTGTACCATATGTTTTCTTACACAGGGGTTTTTACACAATGCAAAATCCCTATTTTGACCTAAAATTCACCTGAATTTTATGTTAGGGTATTACTTGTCATAATCGGTGTCATTATTCTACTCTCTGAATTCAAGTGTTTGTTAAATATTGCACTCAACTTTGTCCTAGAATGTGGCTATATCATCCTGTGTCCTGAAATTGCCCTTATAAACATATCCCTGCAATGGAATGACAGTTATTCAATATCTATAGTCATTTGTGCTAATCTCATACAACTATATTTGCTATTTTCTTCAGGTTAATGCCAAATCACTCTGTAATCTTGATCTTCCAAATGCAGGTCACACGCCTTTTAGGTTTTCCTAGGAGTTTGTTTCAAAGTGGTCCTTCGTTAATAACTTATTGTCTCATAGTTTTCTCTTTTTTGGATATTGTATTAGCATATACTTGCAACATAATAATTGCATTATTCTTGCAAAACTGGTACAGGTACAAGTCACTTTTTAACGATTTTTACTTCCCCTTTCCCTCCGTGTCCTCCCATTTTCCTCTATATATTTTTCATTTATGTATTATATTTTTGCTCATTTACTCATTTTCAACATATACCTTTTTGGAGTAGTAGATATTTCTTTTTTCTGACCTACAGATCTTTCAATTTTGACTCACTGGTTTGCATAAACATATTATTAGAAAATTATCTCATGGAAATTTTGACTAACGCAGACTATTCACAAACTAATAGTGTTGCTTATGTTTAATAGCCAAATAGAGACTCAACAGAATTGAAAAATATAGTAACCAAGAGTATAACCTACAATTCCACTAGTGGACAAATATCTGTGTGGTTTAGATCTCAGCCACTTTGTATCATTCTGCTCTCATGTTCTGCATATGAAATTAAGTTAAAATATTCCTCAGTTATCAAAATGTACAATTTTTTTTGTTGGTGCTCGAGATCAAACTTGGGGCCTAATGAATGTGAGACTGTTGCTCTACCGCTAAGCAACACACTAGCCTGACAAAAAAATCTGTATTTCACTATGACCTTTATGCATGTATTTTTGTCACCCATGACTTCAGTTTGTCACTGTTTAGGTAATATTTTAATAATGCTTCATTATTAGAATAAAATTTTTTCTAAATATTAATTTTAAAAAGTGATAAACATTTACCATCTTATGTTTAAATGTGATAGATTGCAAACAAATACGTGACCTTCCAACTTTGTATTAAATAACTGTAAAATTTTAAAAATGTATTTTATATAGAAAAACAACATATTATTTATTTTTAATTCTGGCATTTAGATAGAATACAGGGAAAGCAAAGAATAGTTGGTAACGTTTTTCACTTAACTTCCACTGTGTTAGTAAAAACTCCTTATTTCAGTGACCAGCTTGAGTTTCCCATCTGGAATTCATTCTGCTTTTCAAAACTCTTCCAGAATGCAGAGCTGCTATTTATTTGAGATTTGTTAATGTTCTCACAGAGGCGATGCAAAAAAAAAAAAAAAAAATGCTGCGTTTGTGCGTTTTGGATCAGAAAGTTGCTGGCACTGAAAAATGAAGAACGAATCCTTGCATCCTGGCAAGTTCCTAAAAGCATTGAACTATTAACACTAAATCATTTTGAGCCAGACTTACTTTCCAAAGATTTGATCTGTTTCCTGAGGTGATATGTCAGAAATTGTACAGGTGTTTCTTGGAAAATGAATGTGGATATCAATTTATCTTTCTAAATGACCATAACTACTTAAAGCTAACCGAAATACAGAAAAGTATCAAAGGACTTTGGATAAAATAGTGACTTTCACCCTTGTAGCTCTGACTTCTGTATTGAAATCCTGATACTACTAAATTTATCCTGTAATTCCCTATATGATATTTTACTTCATGTGTTTAAATATGAAACAGTTTGAAACTGTGTGCTTAGTTTAATGAGACGCATCCTGATTCTATCAGGAAAAAAAAAGTTAACTTTTAATTTATAAACAAACTTGAGTGAGTGTGTTGGTAAGTGTAGAACACCTTTGAACAGCATTTATCACCGTTCTGATGCCATTTTTAGTACCTTATATTCTTGCTAGTCACAGAACAGCAGCCAAGTGGAAATGACAGTGACTGACAATTACAGAAGAAATAAAATGTCTTCCAGAAGTGCACAGAGACCTGCGGACCTCTATCAGCTGAACTACAAATCCATTAAATGACTTAATTTTGTGTATCCAACTGTGAGATATATTTACCACTATGCTCACAAGAACTATAGATAATAAATGCTGCCTGTAATACAACTCACCAAGTGGAAGTGTGCTTCCTATGCTGAATTATCTGTGTTTTCTGAAACTGTTTATAGACAAAACCTGGTAAAGTGTCACATATGTTGTAAAAAATAGAAAATATGTAAGGTAAATGGTCAATCCAATCACCATCAAAAAAAGATAAATTGCAGATAATGTTAATCATCTGATTTGCTATTGTAATTATTATGTTCTTCAATGAAGAGATGTGTGTAGTCATATTAAATTAATATCTATTTTTAAATTATCAAGATTACAAAAAGGGACATTAATTTTGAAACAGCTATTCTCATGTTCCTTGTTCTACGGAGATTTGAACATGTGATCAATATTCCATATATCTATGCTACTTCCCCAAAGGACAAAGACACATAATATTGTTTATATAAAAACTTGCAAGTGCTCACTTTAATTTCTTTAAAAATATTTACAAAATAAATATGCTAACCATTCTAAAGAATGTAACCTAAAGGAAATCATTCATTCATTCTTACATATGTTCTGTGAAAATTATAAAAAGAGACTCAATGTGTACTATGGTCTTGCTGGAGAATCATGTCAAAGTATCTATGTGAATAGCTAATATGACATCAAAATATACCTTAGAAATAAAAGTGAAATACCGTTTGCCTAATAAAATTTTAAAAGCCATGCAAAGAAATCTTAATTTTGAAGAGTATTTTTCATACGCTCATGCAAGTGGAAGTAAACAGAGACAGATGAAATATTGCTAACTTCTCACCAGTAAGTTTTTATTAATAATTTTATATGATAAATGAGCCCAGTCTTGAGATAATGTATTTAAGTATTTCCCCAGTAAGTCCATTTTGGAATTTCAGTAATTATCATCAATTTTTACTTCACAATCTGTAAAATATGTAATTTACTTTAATTTACTTTGGCATTATAATTGCTGACTGAGATGCTAAATAAACAGTGTGCAGCTAATGCATGCGTCTTAAATACAGGGAACATGCACATGACAATTAGTTATCATAAAATCTTACAGTAAGAGAAAGTGCAAGCAAAATGATGAAGGAAAATTGAACAGCATAAAGAGTTAGAGAAAATCTAAAATAAACGTCTATTTTAAACCTTTTATTATTTATTTTTTTTACCCTTTTATTTTTGTACTTAGAAGACAAATGGGAAAATGTGAATGTTATAAATATTCACTTACCTACAAAAAGTGATTAATTTGGAATTCATTGTAGAAAAAATATGACCACTATATAAGTATATATATGATACATGCTCTCAAATAGTGTGCTTAAATAATCACTTTTACATTTTCTTCATGTTTATAAAAATACTTGTCATATATAAGTAGGTACACACTGTGTGCATAATGTGTATTTGTTGGTAACAAGTTGTGTTATGTTATGACACTTCGATCCAATTTAAACTGGAGTTTTTCTGTCTCATATTTCTTTACAGAATTTGCTTGAGAAGAGTAAATGACTATTTTTATAATATCTACACATTATATATGTTCACATTTCTGAAACATTCTTTATGTGCTGGGCTAGGGTGATATATATTCACTATTCCATATATTTCATGTATTTTCTGCCTTTATATGTCATATTAAGAAAAGAAGGCCAAAATATTTAAATATTAGTATAAAATATTTTTATCTGTAAGCAAATTTAAAGTCAAAACATACTTGTAACTATGTTTTGTGAGAAAAAAAGGAAAAATGCATTTTTAAGAAATAGAAAGTCAGGTGAATTTAACATGGATTCTGATATAAAGATAAATCATAGGTTATTTCAAAAGATTTTTAATGATAGGAAAATATTTCAATTCATCATGAAAATTAAAACTGGTACTTAGAAAAGCTGAGTTGACTTTATTTTGTATTGTTTGTGACTAATAAAATAAAATAAGAAGTTGAAATCTAGTCTAGCAATTCTACGTTTATATCTTTAATAGAATTGTCCTGATATTGTGACTTCTATCAAATTTTGGTCTTTTCTTCACTGCATTTCTGTAAATTCATGGGGAGTAAAACAACTGAGAAATAAAAAATAACATAACCTGCTGGAAGAAAAACATAAGTAAATCTTTTGAAGTCGTAGGTTACAGATAAAGACTTCCTGAACAGAATTCAGTGCACAGGAGATAGTTCTGAGAATCGACTAGTATGATCATATGAGCGTATTAAATTAAAGAGTTTCTGCACAGTAAAACAAACAACCAACAGAGTGAAAGGACAACCTACAGTATAGGAAAAAATAATCGCCAGCGATCTCTCAGAGGAAAATTTAAATTATGTAAAAAACTGAACAAAATTAGATCTCTTTACCTAAAAGACCCAATCAAAAATGGCGAGCAAAATGAATAGACTTCACAGAAGTACGGATTGCCAGTGAATGCAACAAGAAATGCTCAGTACCAACCATTGAGAAATGCAAACTAAAACACTGAGATTCCATCTTACCCCAGAAGGAATGCCCATCATCAAAAAACAAATTGCATTCTTTCCTTTTTCTGTATAGTTTGGAATTTAAAACATTGAAGCTAATTCTACGATTCAGCCCACTTTCTGGGTAAAAATGTAGTATACATTATTGATTACTTAATCTATGCAAGTAATATATATAGATTTTCTTTTGTACTAAAATTATTTCATGCATAATCTTATGTCAATAATCAACAATATAAAATCATACACATTGTTATTATAATAGTGTACATACAACTGATCTTATTTAAAATTTCATTGAAATCATAGTCATCTTCTGTTGTTTTTAGTTTCCAAATATTTGGATAATAGTAGAATAACATAAAACTTTTGATGTTAAACGTGAACACTAATTTTAGGAAGGCAAAAACATATAATATATTATGTTTTTAACAGCATTAAACCTTCTGGGGAGATGAATATTTAATAAAAATATGCCAAATGATCCATCTCTCCACTCTGGGGTATATATCCAAAGAAAATGAAACCAGCACACCAAAGAGATACATGCTTGCCCTTGTGTATTTTATCATTATTCTCCATAA
Organism: Dasyprocta punctata; assembly: GCA_004363535.1. Taxonomy (NCBI): domain Eukaryota; kingdom Metazoa; phylum Chordata; class Mammalia; order Rodentia; family Dasyproctidae; genus Dasyprocta; species Dasyprocta punctata. The sequence continues at coordinate 49,273 of RJWM01012969.1, read as the reverse complement.
CCATGATATAGAATAAGCCTAAATGCTGATTAACAAATGAATGGTTAAATAAAAGCATAGTACAGATGTCCAGGATAGAGTACTATTCACACAAAAAGAAGAATTAAAGCATGTAATCTACAAGAAAATGTACCGAACTGGATGACACCATGGTTAGTGGAATAAACCAAACACAAGAAGACAAGTGTGGCATGATTTTTTTAGAGGTGGAAACTAATCAGCCTAAGAGCAGAATAGTGACTATGAGCCCTGGAAAGGTGCATAGAATGGGAGAAGGGCCAAGGGCAGAAGTCAGTGCATATGATTAATGCACCCTGAATGCAGGAACGGTGAGGTCATACTGAAATCTATCAGTCTGCAGCACTAACACATTGCAATACATAATGAAATATAGATTTTGAGATACTGTCAGCAAGTTACTTCCTCCTAGCACGGTACACTCAGTGGCACAATGTCAGATGACCTCTTCAGCCTTGAAAACTGGGTGCATCACCATATTCCTATATATTTAGATAATGCTGGATAAATATTAAGAAATTAGCACTTTCTACCGATGTTTTACACGCTTTCTATATTTTGAGGAACATTTTATAGATTTTGCTAAACAAAATATGTCTTTTTTTTTTTTTTTAGAATTTTATAGTTCATTGCAGTTCCAGTTTCCTTTGCTGGAGTACAGTTTAGGTTTACAGTTTCTCCCCAACCTGTAACACACAGCTGAGTCTTATCAAATCTTAAAGCCAAATAGCCTCTGTGAAAGCAACCTTTAGGTAAATTATCCTACTTAAATGTTCTTATACTTGCGTTTTGATCGATACTTTATTGCCCTCATCTCTAGGGTTTATCTTATTTTAGAATTCCTTTCAAGAATTGAAACAGCAATAATTTATGTGTCACTAGTTCACCTTCACAATTGAAATCCCCATACAAGAGATTTCAAAAACTGTGTTCATGATTTCTTCAGTATGTGTAGAAAAGACAATAAAAGAATGATTTTAAAATTATAAGTCATGGACTTATATTTCAGGAGAAACATAAAATTTCTATACAAGAGTAAACATATTTTTAACATTTATAATGGTTTGCTTTCATACATAGAATTTGTACTAGAAATTTTTTGTTGTTTCCTGAACAAAAAGAAAGAAGCAGAGTATTAATTACAACAAATCATTAACATGCCTCTCCCTAAGAAAGACTGCTTAATTAAAATAAATATATTCCACAAATCTATGTCATAATCTCAGTGAAGAATAAAATTTTTATGTACTTAGCTTTTCTTCTGTAGCACCAGTGACACCAGTATAGATACAAGCAACTATCCTCAATCACTAGCCCAAGAAGCTACAAATACGGATGTATTTGGGAAGCACAAATCCTACTGAAGCTATTCTTTGCTGTTTGTCTTCTCTGGAATATTAGGTCTCATTACTTCTTTAGATCTTTAATGCATGAGTTTTAAAATGTGTTAAAAACCAGAGAAAGAATTTGGTGATTCACACCTGTCGTTCCAGTACTCTGGAGGCTAGGGCATGAGGATTGTAAATTTCTGCCCTGCCTGGGCACCACACTGACACCTTGTCTCGAATTTAAAGTATTTGACAGGAATGTAGCTCAGTGAAGGCCCTGAGGTCAATACTCAGTAACACACACACACACACACACACACACACACACACACAGAAACAAAGAGATGTTTTATAAAATAAAATACAGGAGAATAGAAAAGATACAAATGGAAAGAAAGAAATCCAGATAACTAAAATATATATAATGTGAAAGATAAGACCAAGGGCAAAAAGATTTACTTCAATTAATTTAAGCACAACATGGAGAAAAGAATTAAAATAAGTTAGCAGTTAGATAATAGTTGATATAAAAGAAATCAACTTGAGGATTCAATAAAATCTGAAAAAATATATAGGTATATTACAATTAGAATAAGTGAAAAACAAAATCAAAGAAACATATTAAAAATACCAGAGTATTATAAAGTCACCATTTTATTATACTCAAAGGAATATTCACCTGAAGTCTGGCTTCTAAATGGAAATAATGGAAATTAGAAACAAAGGAATGAGATTGTAAACAGCTAAAAATACTATCAACTATTTCTAGTCACTATTTCGGCTTTAAAAGTCTCTTAAATGGTTAGGATGAAACATTTTACTTGAATGAAAAATGAATAATATTAATCGATACATCTAAAGTAAAGTAGGGATTTTTTAAACAGGAAAAACATGTAAGAGAAATACAGAAATATTTTATGGCACAGATATAAAGATAGGCACAGATATAAAAATAGGTAAAAATGAACTTTGACTCTAAGGTATAAAATACAACAGAATTTTTAATTCTATGGACCTTAAACCATAGCATACAAATGTTGTATAATTGCCTGCACTAAATCTAATTACTTTAAACGTGGATAATTTGTTATTGTTCATAAGGTCAATGTGATCTGGTTAATATATTTTTTGGTCTTTTGTGATTGTGCTCATTTCCCTATTGCTGAATGGCCTTATAAGTGACCCTATTATTCTTGAATGCACTATTTCATTCTACCTCGGTGGGTTTAGTCTCATATTTCATTCTCCAGCTGTGCTGTCTGGGTGTCTTCATTGTCTAGTCCAGGCAAATCCTCAAGGAAAGAAAGAAGAAGAAGAGAACACAATACATATGAAACAAAAATATAATTTTCTAGTTAACTTTTACTGTGATTTAATTTAGAAAACACAGATGTATTTCAAGTATTCAGCATAAATATAGACAAATAATTAAGTGTGAAAAATAATAAAGTGAAGGAATATTTAGTAATAAATAACAAAAATGTATGTAACACATATAGATGATACTAATACTAATTATGAATATTCAAGAGTGTAAGAGAATTAGGTCAAAGAAAAAATTACTTCATACATGAGTAAAAGCATACTATCTTCATCAATGCAGATAAGTGTCCTTAAAAAGAAAATCTCAGGGTCTTATATTGATTCAGAATTAACCAATTCAATTCGGAACACATATACCATATACTATTTCAACTCATTTTTCAGATACTTATTCACTCCTAATAAGTCCCAGAATTTTTGATTAACATTCTTACACAGAGACGATGTTAAATTCTTCTAGACTCGTTGTTACCAAAATTAAACACATTCTAAAGATCATCTATTCCCTAAACTGAAACTCAACTCGAAGTGTTCTCAGTTACTGAAGGACATAATAAGCAGTCAGTAATGGCCTTATGGTCCTCAATTTCACCATAACAGAAATAGTAATTGCTTCATATTTCCACAAATTCTAATAGTCTATCATATTGTACATCTTGAAAATATTAACATATGACCAAAACAAATGGGTATATAATTATTTTGGTCAGTGCTATTTTCTTTATCCAGATAGTAAATGCTTTCAGTGGTTCATAAGGGTGAATCCGTATAAATAAAAGATTGTCAATGAAAAAAATTATCAGAAAGACCTGAAGCATGACCTCATATAGATATGTGCCAATAATAATAATAATATTTGCACTGTGATATGGAGTGAGTGAATAAGTAGACAGTCTCTAATAGCTCATTATTTTGGAATGCAATTTTTTATGTTTCAAGGGGAAACAATTTCATAAGGTAATTGGAGTTAAAACTGGAACTTTTAATGCAAACACATTTCATAAGAGAATCATGATTTAATCATCAGGTGGTACAGCAAAATGAAAACAACGGGTTTGAGTTCTGGAAATGATGGAATTCAGGGACTTAGAACAATATTATTTATTTCCAATTTTTTACTCTGATTTAATGATCTTTGGATGTGCTTCAATTAAAAACAAATATTAAATGATGGGGTGTGTAGCTCAGTGATAGAGAGCTTGCCTAGCATGTTGGAGATCCTAGGTCAAACCTCAGTGATTCACACATACGTAAAACCAGACATGGTATTTGACATTGAACACACTTGATAGTAACCAAATGATCCCAATTTCTGCATTGTACATCCCAATTTATTCTTTAATGTCACATGCCATCAATTTTTTTCCTGTAGAATGGCCATTTTTCTTATACAAGTAGCTGTAGAAGTATTTTACAAATACATTTACTTTATTCAAAATCACATTTTTATTAACCATAAATTTTCTTACATAACTTTTTCTTCAACATACTATAAGCAAACATTAAAAATTATAGGCTCATCCAGGTGTGGTGGCACACACGTGTAATTTCAGCAATTGGGAGACTGAGACAGAAGGAACATAGTGAGGTCAAATCTAGTCTGAATTGCATGGGGAGACCCTTTCTCAAAAAAAGACAAACTATAGATTTGTTTTGTTTTGTGTAAAATAATTATCAGACACTGTACAAAATGCCTAAATCAATAGGTCATTTTTACATATGTGTGTGCAAAAACTATTTAGCAATAAAATTATAAAAGAGTGTTTTATATATGTTTTCAAAATACTAATTTCTAAAGTCACCCAACTGAATCATTTTTACACAAAATTTTAAAAATTGTGAAACAGAATTAGATGACAAATTAGGCTATCTGGATATATATTGTTATAGTCAGAGTTTGCAAGGAAAACAAGACAATACGGGACACAGAATTTATAGTATTATTTATAATGGTCACCCAAGGAGTCAAACACAAAGACAGAAAATCTATCCACACACTAAAGAACAAAAGAATCCAGCCAAGGACTGGATTCTGTGGCAATAAACTGCATGAGTTAAGCTGAAAACCAGAACCCATAACAATGCCTCCCCTGAATCCAGTTGGAGGCCTAGAGCCCACAACGATGACTCCTGAAAGTCTGTTTCACAGACTTGTGCTGGAAAGGCCCAAAGGTCAGGGGTGGAAGCTAGAAAGTCTATGCCAGTGGGGTGAAGGATCTGTGCCAGTAGGTTGAGGGTTCTTTACTGGAGCCAAGAAGTGACACTAAAAACAGCGACCATAAAAAGTACCACAGCCATCCTTCAGTGACAATGAGGTCCCGAGGTCTTTTGATGATAAGAACAGACAAGTTCACATAAGGAAGCCAGCATGATGAGCTCCTCCAAGAGAACCAACAGCTCCAAACAGAAAACACAGCTCTTCCTCTCCAGGTCTGCTTTTTATGCTGACAACAATCCTCAGGTGGGCCATCCACACTCAGCACCACACTGATTCAGTTCAGCTGGTGTTTAAGTTGACAATCAGTTTTTAAACATACATATTTTTTTTTCCTGCAGATTAACTGTGTTTTAATTCCCATTAGTCATGGGAACAAATGCTGACATACACAATTTAAATGGAAAAGGCTTATTTAAGCTCATAGCTTCAGAAGTTTCGATTCATGGGCAGCTAACTTCAAAGAAACTTGATGGAGGATAGCCACTCATGTTAGGGCAGTCGAGAAGGGTAGAGAAGGGCCAAAGCTCTAAGAAGAGATATAAGCTTCAAAGGCAAATGCTCCTGGAAACCTACGTCCTCCAAGCGGGACTCACCTCCTGATACCATCCCGATACACACTCTTCAGAGGGTGGGCTGAGTGTCCTCATGATTCAATTGCCTTCTGAAAGTGTCGTCCACGACACTTGAGACTTTCTGGGTCATTTTTAGATTTGAAATATAGCAAACTATAGACATTTCTATATAGCAATGATTTATTCATTATATGTGTATAATATCGTAGTCATATGTATCCTCATATATTTACACTATATGTGTTTATCTCTGATCTGTGTTCATGAATTAGTCATATAAATTGTACTCATGTATACCAGCATCTGACCAAATCTTTCTCTTTGTTTCTTTTTTTTTTTTTAGGTAGGGTCTTTTTAGGTGGGTTCTATCTGGCCTTGGACTCACTAATGTGGCCTAAGATGGTCTCCAACTTGCAGCTGTCCCCCTACCTCAGTCTCCTGAGTGCTGGGATTGAGAGCATGCACAACCCCACTCCCAGGCTCTTTGTGTCTTAAAGGAATAAATTCTACAGTTAATCATATTAGAGTTTATAGTAATTATCAAATTCCCACAGTAAGATTGTCACTCATATTCAATTAATGACTGCTGAGAAGTACAAATGCTTATTTTCATGTGAGCATTCCAAAAGTCGTTAGGTGATTGTCTTAGTTACTTTTTACTCATTGCTGAGACAAAATACCTGATGCCCAAAATTAAGGAAGGAAAGGTTTATTTCTTACAGTTCTCCAGAGTTTCAGTCCCTACTTAGTTGGCTCCAAAGCAGCCTGGCATGGCAGAACAGTCATTCATGGCAGCCACCAAACAGCAAGGTGAACTGGGCAAAAGTGGGCAGAAGAGCAAGAGAGGGAAGACATCTGTTCCTTTCACCCTTACACTGTATGTTGGATCCAGCCCTGGGCGGGTGCAAGACTCACATTGCCAATCCCAGTGCTAGACAACAAACCAATCAGGAATGCCAGACTCAGCCCCATCCAAATTACAAGTCCTTGGGGGGACACCAGATCAACCAATATATTGAGTAATAATTATTATTATTTATAGTTTTTTCTTATTCTTTTAAATTTTGTTTTTTAATGGCTAAAAAATAAGTGTGTGTGTGTGTGTGTGTGTGTGTGTGTGTGTGTGTGTGAAATGGGATGATGGGAAAACACAATAGCTTAGAAAACCACTGAGACTGATTTTACACAACCACTGCAGTCCTATGTTTTAAATGGTGGTTAGTCTCTCTTATAACTAAGACTTTTCATTTTGATTCATTATAGTAATGTTTTCAACAAAAGCCTGTATTTCAGAGTGTTATGGATTTGGCAGATCATAAAGAATTTCCTCATATGAACAGAAGATGTGGAAAATATGTCACATATGCTATTTATCATTTGCATAAGTAATTAAATATATGCAGGTATCTGTCATAAAAGAGTAAATTAAATTGGGAAATTTTAAATTAATATCATGATTCCTTAGTAAATAATTTAGAACAGAAATGATTTGTATATTATTTTTGAATGGCAAAAAGAATTTTCCCTGTAGTTATTTAAACCAAAAGTGACAAAGTACATTTCCTTCAAACTTTCTGAATTATTTTATTCTAGGTTATGAGCTAGAATGATGAAATTCACTCCCAAAGGTATTTGGTGGAAAGGCTATAAGCCATAGAAAATGGAGCTTAAATTCAAAGTGCCATCTGAGAAAGCATAATAAAAATAGATTTTCAGTCTTCCCCAAATACAAATAGTAATGCCATAAAATATGAAATATTGGCAGTATGGTTTTGCCATCTTTAATTTTTATAGTGGAGTTTTTCTCTGATCTTCCACAATTCTAGAAAATAACCTTACTTCCCATGAAAGTCATCTACTTCTTTTAAACAAACCTAGAGTCTTGGATGAGACCCTAAAACAGAAGAATAAAAGTATGTACTGATTTTGAAGATCAGAATACAGTGTTGCAAATTATACTGTCATCCAAGTGAATTATAGTGGCGTGAATATTTGGAAATTATCTTCTCGAATAGCACTTTAATACTTAAACCTAAATACTGTGTAAACAACAAGGACAGAATTGAAAAGACTCATTAAAGGACTTCAATGTGGTTTTAGAACATCTTCTTGCTATTAAATTATACTGAGTTCAGAAGTGCTTTTCCATTTGGAGTTCATTGCTTTAATCTTGCATCTTGTTGTTATGTCTATTGCTTGCAGAGATTTATCTAAATGAAGACTCGTGACTGGGGATAAGTGAGTGTACTTGGTTTACTCACCAAAAAACATATTTAAGAGTGTAGCTCCCAGGAGAAAGAGAGTTCATGGCAAGATTTTGTTACTCACAAAATCTTGGAATTCTGGACTTCAGGCATATATAATGCTGTGTGAGTGCGCACGTGTGTGTGTGTGTGTGTGTGTGTGTGTGTTTGCATGCATGTATTTATGCCTCATGTTTACCCTATTTTTTAAGGAAATTATTCAGTTATTCCCCTTTCGTTACCATTTTGTCCATGCTGTTCTTATCTGCAAACTACAATACAGCATATGCAACCTAATTAAATTGGCTACTAATCAGGTTTTTATAAAAGGCATCTACCTTTGCTTATTGTTTCCCTGATACCTATTGTAAAATGTATCTTAAAGTTCTGTTACATTAATATTAATATTCATAAGCAAATATTGACATTACAGTTTTCAAACAAAGAAACATTGGAGTTTCCAAGATTTCAGTCTTTAATAAACACAGATATCAACAGTGAAAGCATTAAGAACACAGAGTTTATAATGTAATGTCAGCAAAATTGCCTAAAATGGGTACAGTTAAGAGGCAAGAACTGTCCTATAAGTACAGTAAACAAAAAGAGTAGTGACTATCTTTCAAATATGGGCCTTTAGTAAAAGTATAAACTAGAGGACTCTAACAAAAATAATTCTAGCAATTTCCAATAAAATGACTCTCACTTTAAATGACTGAAGTGAGGCTAAGTCTCTCACGTGCACAACCTGGTGAAATGTCTGGTTTTAGTTTTTGTTTTGTTTTGTTTTGTTTTTTGTTTGTTTGCTTGCTTTTGTCTTTTTGAGACCGTATTGCTATGCAGTTCAGCCTGGCCTTGGACTCATTTTGTAGCCCAGGCTGGTCTCAAACTTGCAACAATTCTGCCTCAGCCTCCCGAGTGCTGGGATTACAGGGAGTGCCAGCAAGCTCGGCAAAATGTCTGTTCTTTATAAAAATATTTTCTCTGGTTTATTTCCAGTTATCCAAATAATAAAAATCAAGTGATATACATTGTATCACAATGAATAAATACTAGCTAACAGAAACTGAGCAATATGCTGTTTTTATTTATTTATTTATTTTTTACTATTTTATTTTACTGCTATTCTTACTACTTTCTTTTTCTGCTATTCTTGAGACTTCGTTTTATGTGGCTTTTTTCTAGGCAGAGGTTTGCAAAATCAATTTGGCATCTGCAGAGCATTGAGATTAAATTTCTACTCAATGTTAGGTTCTGAATAACCCAACTAGTCACACATTTTGAACATAATTAATAGACTTAGATATATTGAAAATGGTTGCCAGCGAATAAAAGCATCATGACCTTTTAAGATAAAACATTATGCCAAAGTCAGTTATGACCTAAGGTAATCAGTATCAACAAATGCTTACATTTTTACAATTTTATTCTCTCCACCCTGACCTAACAAGGATAATGTTTACCTTGTTGCTATTAGCGAGAAGTAATTCTGCATTGTAAATCTTTGTTAAAATACATATACTCTTCAAATTAGTCAAATTATTTTCATTTATTTCCAATGAATTAAATAAATAGATAGATGCATAAGAATGAATCTATGTTAAATATAATTGTATTATAGTACAGAGAAAACTAAAGCAGTTTTATAGTTAATAACTATTAATGAAACAATGACTGAAATATGCTACAGGTTATACATGGACTATTATTTTGTCAATAATGATGAGTGAAAACTACAATATTTGACTTTTAGAAACATTCAAATTTGGTTTAGCATTACTCATTTTTAACCAAGATTATGTCTTCTACTACATATGATTTTGGAGCATGAAGTTTCAGGAAATATTTTTAGCTACACTCTGAAATATTGATGTCTTTATGATCCTAATTCAGATTTAGTTACTTAAAGTATAGGAAGAAAAAGAAGGGTAAAACAATATTTCAAACCAATCTAAGTGACCATATTATGTCATGTCAATCAAGTAATACAAAATCAATTCTTAAAAATGTGTATATCTATTAACAGATAATCTAATAAAAATGTGGTATCTATCTATCTATGTAATGAGATACTATTCTTCTGAAAAAAATGAGAGATTGGAAGAATTTATAGGAAAATGGATACATCTGGAAAATAAATACGACTTTAAATACCATATGACATCTATCATTTCAGTGAGGCAAAGTTTGAACAAAGAAAATTTTTTTAAAAGATGGATAGAAAAGGACTAGGAGATGCATCTCTTGCAATAGGGAAGTGGACCAAGATAAAAAGTTTGAGAAGTGAGGAGAAGGGGAAGGGGAAATAGGTAGTTCTAAAATATGTGCCATGTGCAGAAATGTAATAACCTCAACATTAAATGCCATAACATGGGCTAAGATTAATAATACCAACAAGAATGAAAAATGGACGAAGGGATTTGGATGAGGGGGGAGATGGAGTAGAGGGAAGGGAGATTTAAAAAAAGAATAAGTTCTGTAAGCATGTAAGCACACTCCAAGATGAGTATAAAATTAATGAATTGCAAGCATGTACTAGTAAAAAAAGAGAAAAAATATGGTAGTCAGGTATATCATATATTCATATTTATTTAGGTGTGCATATTAAATTTGTTCCATTTTTGTATGTCAATTATACCTCAAGATACATAAAAGAATTAGGTATTCTTAAAAACATTACATGTGAACAATTGGAAACTACTGATTAGATTTATTAATAATTAATGCAATGTTATTTTGGATGATTAAGGTTATTCCTTGTAATGGGATTGTCAAATCACTTTGAATATCCTGGAATGAATTCTTTATGGCATACAGTCCTAAACACTACAACTAGCTTACCAAAAAGATTTGCAATAATGATTTAACTTAGCTTTAGGCACCCAGAGTGAAATAATAATCAGGTTTATATATAATTAATGTTTCTAGGTAAATCTGTAGGGATAACAAGATTGTTTTTGCTCAACGTTCCCAAGTTTCTGTTACTTTTCTGTGTTAATTTTAAATTATTTTATATTCAGGTACATTTGCTTAACAATTTTTGTTAGAAAAAAGTGTGGAAATATCTTCATACACAACTTGGTATTTCAATATTATATAAATTGTTAATGAAATTCTTTTAATAATTTGAAGACTTTAATACAAAATTTTATTAAAATAAAATATTTTTATAAAAATAGAAAAGACATAAATTTAATACCATTTGTACTTTTATTTGTCTCTCTCAATGTGGCCAAGATTATGCTAACTACTAGAGCTATAGTAGTGAATGTTGGACTTCCCCATTAGGGAATTTAAATACAACGAAAACAAAATGTATTTTGATAATTGAAAAATTTACTCAGAATCTTTGCTTTGTTCTATCTAGACAGAAGGAAATCAAAAATCTTAATTCAATAATTATCATGAAGCATTAGGGAAAAATGACAGTGAAAAATTAATAGATATTGTAGAGATTGTGAGAAGAAAATGAGAAAATTCCCCATGAGAGAGAAATAGGTTTACAGAAAGGAGAAAAAAGGAGTTGGGCGTGGTGGCACACGCCTTTAATCCCAGCACTCAGGAGGCTGAGGTAGGTGGAGCGTTGTGAGTTCGAGGCCAGCTTGGGCTACAAGGCGAGCACAAGGTCAGCCTGAGTTACATATTGTGACCCTGCCTCAAAAAACCAGGACTGGGAGTTTGGTTCAGTGGTTTAAGTACCTGCCCTGGCAGGCATGAGGTTGTGAGTTCAATCTCCGAGTTCACAAGTTAGGAAGAGAGGTTGCATTATAAAATAATATACAGAAGTGGCCAGGGCATCGTCAGCCAATATGAAAAGTTTTGTCATCATTTTGATAGAAATGTGAAAAGAGTTTTAAGTGTTTACAGCAAGGAGTGTAAGTGAATCATGCAACTGAATACCTTCTAAAATACATTTTGGTCTCAATGTGGAACATATGGGTTTGAATAGAGCCAGATTTACTGTGAAGGAAGAAGCAGTGCCATGCAGGTGGTGGGCATTACACCCTTTGCAACCAAAAGACAGTGGAGGTGTAAATGTGAATTATACTTACAAATTAAATTAATTCATAAATCATGGTTTATATATAAATGTCCAAAATCCTATGGGTTTTATGGAAAATCCTAGATTTCTGGGAAAAGCTAAAAATAAAATTTGGGTGGAATTTTCATTTAATTGAAATGCAAATGATAGTAATTATACACAGTACAGAGATAAAGTGGGAGGAGAAGAAAATAGTAATAGTAAAGAAAAAAATAGTAATGAATTTCAGCAGCACCCACAACAGCATTAAGCTCTAAGAAGAGGCAGTGGTAGAGAACAACAGAGATAAGGATAGATTCATCCAAAATTTTAGCTGTGCTGAATGTATCTGACTGAAGAAAATAAAATTCTATCAGTGCAGTAAATATCTTCATCTTTATCTTTACTTTAAGTGTAAAGTCTCTGAGCTTCTCTTGCCCAATTATTCATAGAATATATGCTATGTTATTATGAATTATAATCATTTCATTATGTTTTGAGAAATTGGAATTCATTACTTGTATAAAATTGTTCTTTATTACATATTTAAGGGGATAGAAATGCTAACCACACTTACTTAGCTAGCTTTTGTGTGCATATACTGAGTTATTACTCTATGCTCTGTAAATGTGTACAATTAAAATAGTAATTGATTAAAGAATAAAAGTCAAGAAAAAATAGCAAACTGAAGGCAAAAAATATCAGGTTTAAATAGAACCAACCTAAACCATATTTAAAAGCAACAGACATGTATGTAAAAGAAAAAAAGAAATTTTTAAAATTCAAGAATATGATTAAAATAAGAAAAAAGGATGGAAAAGTCATAGCATGGAAATTAGGTCAAGAATATTAAAAGGAATGAGGAGATGCATTAAAATTGATCCAATGTACAACTAAGAATATAATAATTTTAAATGCTTATGAGAAATTTAATATCACATATATAAAAGAACAGAAAAGAATTTTAAAAATCAAAAGACCCAAGACATAGTAAAATACAACAGTAATTTAGGAAATATTTTCAGAATACATAAAAGCCAAATGTTAAAAGTGATTTTTGGAATTAAATGCAAAGGTTTTCTTAAAATCATCATTCTATTAAAAAGGGTTATATAAGGACTGGGAGTTTGGCTCAGTGGCTTAAAGCACCTGTCTGGCAGGCTTGAGACTGTGAGTTTGATCCCCAGTTCCGAAAAAAAAAAATGGGTTATATATTGATGAAAAGTGGAGTACTTTTATTCTGGGGGGTGGGGGAAAGGGAATAGAGTCTCGGTATATAGTTCAGGCTGGCCTTGAGTTCACTACATAGACCAGGCTGGCTTCAAACTCATAGTGATCCTCCTGCCTCAGCCTCCTGAGTGTTGGGATTACAGGCCTGTACCACCACACCCAGGTAAAGTAGAATACTTTCAGAATGAGAACTAAAATTTTGTGCTAGTTCTTCAGCATTCGTTAGAGAGTTTTTCATTTTTCCAGCACAATAAATAGAGGCATTGTTTTATTTTATTTTACTTGATCATGTATGAATAAAAAAGTGGTTCTGGGATTACTTTGCAAATTTATCTTTACAAAATAAATCATTTGTTAATTTTATATTATTCACTTTAATCTTTATAATTGGAAAGAAAATTTTAGTAATGATAAAACTGCTAGTCATAGTTGGTTTTGTAATATTTTTATTGTTTATGTATTTTGACAAGGCTCCTAAAGATAAACTATAAAACTTGTTTATTTATGTTATCTTCAATTAAATATATATGTCATCAGCACAAAAACAGATAAGAAGAGCAATCAAACAGAAACAACCCCAACACATTTATCAATCTAATCTTTGACAAAGGGGCCCAAACCATGCACTGGAGGAAAGCTGGGATCCATAATAAACGATGCTGGGAAAACTTTTATCATAACTATCCACAAGATAACAAAGAACTTGCATACCGAAAAGAATTTATTTGATACATCAATAATCACTGAATTTATTTTTAAAAAATTTTAAAATTCAGATTCAATAAAATAGTGTGCACTGTATAGTATAGCACATGACTAAAATATGCAGAACTTCATGTCAAAACATACCTATTTCTATAACTTTGTCACTCACTAAAGAATTGGTCCTCTTTTGAAATGAAGATGTGTATATATCGTCATGTACTATACCATACATTACTACATATTATTGGTTGTACGTATGAAGAGTGTGATCTTAGTCTATTTTCAGACATATTTTTCTCTCTTAGTAAATGTGACTATTACTTGTTATATGTCGCTTTGATTAGATTTGGAAACATCTAGGGTATTAAAGTCACACCTCCATTTTAGTGTTTTTCTGAGTGAGCCATGGAGCCTTTATAATGGGCACTATGTACATGGTCTCTGCTCTATTCCTCCCTGGCACTGTGGTCCTTCTCCTCTGTTTGGCCTGAGAAGCCACATTAGAAGCACACAAGAGCACAATCGGTGAAGTTGTAAGGACAAAGGTAAAGGTACAATGAGGATGCCAAGCAGTTAGAGATTCCAGGAATTTTGAGAAAAGATGCAGGATGTGATCAGAACCAACCTAAGAGAGAGTTATCATCTGAATGACAACCATCCATGCCATAGGTGTGGGTGGCTTTCACCCCTTTGGGGTTGCATCTCACCACTATGTGTTCAGGGTGTTAGGTACAGTGCTATGTGATATCATATTTGCCTTACTGTGAGTTTTCTTTAAGAAGAGACTTATACTTTTGAAAAATACTGTAGTTATTGAGACTTTGAAAAGAGAATTAATGCATTTACAGTTATGTTCAGATAGAATTATGAAGTCGCTATCATTTTTGTTAAGGTTAAGCATGATTTAAGGGGATGTGTTTGATTTTAAAGTTGACAAGCAGGGGATTTTGCCCACTAATAGTAATAGGTCAACTTTACTGGATTAGGAAACTCCCTGGGGGTTAGTTCATTGTACCTGATATAACTCAGTGGTTCATAGAGGTGCAAATTTGAGTACAATTGATAGTCTCTGACCTGGTCTTTTCTTGCACTCTCTCCCTACTCTGCTCCACAGTGAGCAGCATTCTTGTACTGAGCCATTCTGACATGAAGTTTCTGTCTTGAGGATTGCCAACTATGGACTGAATCTTCTGACATCATGAGCCAACTTGAACCTCTCCTCCTTCAAAGTGTGGTTTTGGGGTGTTATATTGCAGCAAAGAAAAGTTAATATTGTAACTTTTTTTCAGTTTACCCTTTTGGAAACAGATGCTATTGTCTACTTCTAAGCCTAATACATGCTGTTCCCAGTTTTCACATAAGATGGCATATAAAATTCCATGGTACTATTTCCTATATTACAGAGTTTTTTAAAATACAAAATAACTGCAAAATTATGCTTTTGATACAAAATTTTCAATATGACTCTGCTTGGTTATATGAATGTTCATGACATTATTTAAAATATTTTATAATCTATAAATCAGTGTTTACAATACTATTTGTTGAAGTGAAATTTTTTATTGGACACTTTTAGTCTAAATGATTATTTTGAATAGCATTATTTGATATTTTAAGAGAAATTTAGAAGTTGATAATTGATGTATCTTAGAATTTATCCTGTAGTGAATACTATTTGACAACTAGCAACCTCATATTAGACACAAGTTATAGCTCCTGTTTGATTGTAACTGGTAGCTGCATAGTCACATTATTCTTATTTTAATTGAAGCAAGTAACATTGTTTTAAGAAATATAAAGTGCTAAAATATTTGTACATGTAAAAGGAGATTTTTATCTTCCTAGGGACTTCAGGGAAATAAGAAAGTCTATTTTCCTTTATTTTAGTATTTTATTTGATTTTAGTTCATATTTGAATGTCTACTGGAGGTAATTTTGCTTCAGTGCCACTTTGAAAGTAAGAGTTTCTTATATTCTCTCCATCAGCTGAAAGCAATGATGCATTATAATTCTTTCCCCATCCTATTAATAGATTTGCTATTGTAGCAGAAAAAATTCAAGGGTTCTTTAGATCTTGGAGAATTTTACAACAGTATCACCAGCAAGAGGCCAGAGAAAAAGCAAACAAAGCTGAAATTACTTTTTAATGTGATTGAAGATTTAGTTTGTTTGTCAAACTCTTTATAGAGTCCCGGCATTTTTTCCTTTCTCAAGCTAATAACACAATATAGAGATTCCCCTTAACTCTTTGTTTTTAAATGGAGTGAAAAGAAAGTAAAAATTCTTAAGAAAACATTTTGGCATTTTAAATCAAACACGTACAATGAGAAATAAACACAAACACTTCCTGGGTTTCTTTTAACAAATTAAAACTTTATTTTGTGGGAAATCATTATTATAATGTATAACAAATTATTTTTTAATTATAAATGTTCAAAGTTACATACAAACAAATCAAATGATCTTTTAAAATCTTTAACTTAAACTAAATTTGGAAATTACCTACTTAGTTCTTGGATTGATTGCAGAGCTTCTAAAACCAGTAACAACTATGGTAAAATACTGAGACTCTTGAAAATGCCAAATGGATGCAAAGCTTACTTAAAGAATAACAAACAAATAGTTCCTAAATCTAGAAGAGAATTGTGTCACCTCACTAGGAGACAGGACTTTTATAATTTATTAATTCCTCCCTGCATTTGCATTTCTTTCTTGCTAAGTAAACATTTGGGTTCCATTGAGATGGGATTAAACAATTAATTCTCCATGGGTGGTCTCTAAAAAAAAAACTGAACCTGTAAGTGTTAATTAGCCTGTGTATTAGAGTATCTTGAAAAGGTACTTTTGAATTCCCATGTGTTCATAATGTTAAAATAATTATACTACCTCATATTAATATACTTTCAGCAATTGATAGAGTAAGTGTAGGAGGAGATTTAATACCATCGGCATGCTACTTCATGTCCACACGTGATTATAATATTTATCCAGCATTAAATTCACTTTGTTAAACTATTCAAAATAATGTTATCAATCTTGTTAAGGTGACTGGTTCAGAATAAGGACTGGAAAGGAAGACTTGCCCTTGTCCTTTACACTCACGAGCATTGGCAGCGAATCCATGAACTTGGTGGAGGGAGAAGGAATTAAGTGCCAATCCTGGTCTGTAGCTTGAAACCCAGTGCCTGGTGCAGAACCAACCCACCCTCTTCTCTGAGTTAGCTAGTGGAACAGCATTAGCCAATTACCTGAATTCCTTTATCACCTCTCCCCCAAATTAGGAAGCCAATGGCAGAACATTACACCAGTGTGAATAAGGGCATAAAAGGTAGCATAAAAGATCAATTCAGAGTTCAGTGTCAGGCGTATCGGGAGAGGCCTAGCACCCAGTACCTAGACCAGACCCTGGAGAAGAAGCCTGTAGCCCTGACCCATCATTAAAGACAGATCTGAGTGCAGCTGAAGCAAACCCAAGTGTTGGCATCATTGCCTTGGAGTAGACCTGGAGCATCCCATTCCCATGCACCTGCTTAACATCCACCCTTACTGCCAAGGCACCATTTTTACACTCATCTCTTAACTTTGCATTTCTCCAGAGCAGTTCACCTGGATGGAGCTCACAGACCAAGCTTCTAAATGCACCTGCACCATGCAGACACCTATTCTCTTTTGAAATAGACCGCATCACCAATAGTTGGAGGTGTGTACCTCTAAAAATGTGAATGTCATTGTGACTATAACATTCAGGTGTGAACCTGGTTACTATCAGCCCTGACATCCAAGAGAATACTCATTTTCCAAGATTAGCCCAAAATTAGGGCATAGTGTAGAACATGACTATATTTACTGGAAAGTGCAGGAATTTACTGTTGGGCTAGTGAAACTTAACACTGGGTAGATCCTAGCAGCCCTTATTCTCATGCCCATATCCCTTTGACCAAAAGAGACATAGAGTTACAATCTGTTAGATTTTTATTCTGCCTGTCATTATCCACTCTTCTTGTAACAGTCTTGAGTGTTAAGTCCACCTCAACACGGGAGAGCCAATAGCATTGTTGTGTCCTATCTGAGTAATGTGCTGGTCGAATCAAAAGTCTGGGTTCAAGGTATGGAACAGCATTGGCACATTACTGCCTAAAGGCAAGGCACAGGAGCCTGGAATTGATTCCTACACTGTGACTTATCCCAGAGTCTGGCAGGATCCTGTAATGTCAGACCGCAAGATAATAACTGTGGACGAGACATCTCAGTTTACCTCAAACCCAGAGAGAGACTTGTAGAGATGGACTCTATTCTTCAAAACTCCCCTAAATTATGCTGAATAGCACAACAGCTATGAATTTGAGATAAATATATGTTTAGTGCACTAAATAGTGCTGAAATAGTGGAAATCACTACAGGTTCAGAGAAAACAGTTAGTTTGCTTAAAATTCTTTGACAGACAGGCACAAAGTACTCCAGATTATGAAGAGTGAAATAAATAATAAATCCTTCATGTGCAGACAATCCTCAACATCAAAAATCATAGAGAATATTCAGGGAATAAACTCACCTAACAAACAAGATAAGAAACCAGAAACTCATCACATAATAATCACTGTGAATGAATTGCAGGATGGGAATTTTATAAAAATCTGTTTTAAGCTGGGCGTGGTAGCACATGTCTTTAATCCCAGCACTTGGGAGGCTGAGGTAGGTGGAGCGTTGTGAATTCGAGGCCAGCTTGGGCTACAACGTGAGCAAGGCCGGCCTGAACTATATAGTGTGACACTGCCTTAGAAAAAATAGGGTTGGAAGTTTGGCTCAATGGTTTAATCACCTGCTTGGCAAATGCAAGTTTGTGAGTTTGAGCCCCAGTACTGACAAAAAAAAAGTCTGTTTTAAATAAACTTACGACTGTTAAAGAGAAATGAGTTCGTACTTTAACAAAGAAACTTAGTAAAGAGATGGTATCACTTTTTTAAAAAAGTCAAATGTATCCTTGAACTCAAAAATACATTCAGCAAAATTAAAATCACAGTAGATATCATTAGTAGAAAGGTAGATCAAACTGAAGAAAAAAATGAACATATTTAGTGTAAATGTACAGTTGGAAAAAAGGGAAGAATGAAGAGGATTAATGAAGATTGTGGGAATGTTGGCACTGCATTAACAAAGAATTGGATTGCAGAAGTTTAAGAAAGGCAATAGAAAAGGAGTAGAAACCTTATTAAAAGAACAATGACAAAATAGTACCCAAACCTAGAGAAAGATAAAATCACCTAGTGAGAAAAGGATACAGGGCACCCAGCATGGTGGTTGCATGCCTGTTATCCAAGCACTTTGGGAATCTAAGGGAGAAGGATGGTAATTTGAAGTTCAGCTAGGACAATTTAGTGATTTAGCACAACTTGTCTCAAAATAAACAAAAGAAAAACATATGGATATTATTCTCCTTGTGAAGGCTCTGGGACCTCTTACCATCCAAACAAATAAGAGCATGAATAAGAATAAAAATGACAATGAGAAGAAGAATATTAATGATTTTAAGAAGGAGGGGGTGGAGAAGAGGAAGAGAAAGGGGAAGAAGAGGAGGAAGAGGAGGAAGAGATTACTACCAGTTACCATTGATAGTTACCTCAACAAAGCTTACTCCAAGACTTAAGACAATGAAACTCTCAAAGCTGCTAGATAAAGACTCCCAAGGAAGTAAGAGGAAATATATATATATATATATGTTAATTATATATGTTAATTATAAAAATACAGATGAAATTAAGTAGATAGAGAAATTTCCTCAAAACAAGGCCAAAAAATAAATAAATAAATAAATAAGTTAACACTTACCATTATATTGACTGTAAAACAGCTGAAAGATTTCCCTCTAAAATCTTCAACAAGATAAAGGTATGCATTTCAGTACTTTTATTAACATAATACTGTAAATTGTAACCAGAGAAGTTAGGGAAGAGAATGAAATGCTGCACATTTACACTGGGAAAAAAGCAAAGCACATTGTCACATTGTCTTTTTTTTTTTTTTTGTAAATGACCTTGTATTTATATAGAAACTCCAAAGACCCAATCAAAACAACCACTAGGACTAATAAATGAAATTAGCAATGCTGCTGAACACAGAGTCTTCTTGTATTAATCAGTAATGTAGCTATGTCAATAACCAATTATCTGAATGAGAAATTAAGAAAGTAATTCCAATTACAATAGCTGCAAAAATCTGGGTGTAAATTTAACAAAAGAAACTTAAGATTACTCTAATAAAGATTATGAAATATTCACAAAAGAGATTGAAGGAAACAGTTATCCATAGAAATCTTGTGTTCATTGAAATAAGAATTAGTATTATTCAAATATCTGTACTTACCATATTAATCTTTATATTCAATGGAATGCTATTATTCTTCACAACACTACAAAAACAACATAAGGAATGGTATATATGTTGTTTTAAAATTCTGTATCATCATTTTTGTTCTCTTTTCATTTTAAAATAAAAAAGGGAATGGTGTGGAACCAGATACATACAGACACACACACACACTCTCTCTCAAACAAGATAACAAAGCAATTTTGAGGAAAAAGATTGAAATAAGGCTTTATACTACCTGATTTCAAAATACAGTAACAAGGATGTAATAATCTGTTGATGGCATTGGTATAAAACTACTTGATATTGCTTTAAAAATACACCAAAGACCGATAAGACAAAGAAAAGACAATAGAAGTAAAAGCATGTATCTATAACTAACTGATTTTAGACAAAATACTATGAGAATACATTGGATAAAGGTAGGTTCTCAATAAATTATACCAAAAAATAGTTATCTACATGAAGGAGAATGAAATTAACCCCAATCTCTAATGAGCTTCAGACATCAATTCAAAATGGATTAATATCTCAAATATAATACAGAGCTAAAAGAAAACATAGGCAAGTTCTCTAGCAAAAAATTGAATGTAAGGTAATTTTCTTGAAAATCAATTCCCAAATGCATGGAAAACAAAAACCAAAAGTACAATCCAATTACACCAAGCTAAAAATCTACACAGTAAAGGAAATAAATAATATGATGAATAGACAACCTATGGAACTTGGAAAAATGTCTCGAAACCACACATGTAGCACATGGCTAATATCCAAAATATGTAAGGAGCCCCTAAACAGCAATATCCAGCAAACAAACAAAAACACTTCTTTAAAAAACATACACGTTTCCAAAAATGCCTTAAAACTGCTTAACACTACTAATTATCTGTGAAATGTAAACCAAACAACAATGCAATTACCTCACCTCACTAAGAATGGCTCTGATAAAAATGTGAACATAACAAGGGCTGGTGGGGAGGTGAAGAAAAAGAATAACTTGTACCTTGAAGGTGTGAGTGCAAATAGGTGTGAGTGCCTTAGAATCACCAGTCATACTTTGGGACATATTTCCTGAGGAAAAAAAATGAGGCTTTTGAAGAGAGATTGGCTCACTTCCAAGTTTATTGCAATGCTGTTCACAATGCGCAATAAACAGAAACAACCCGTGTCTGTCAACTGATAATAAAGAGACTGTGCTATATATGCACGACAGAATATTTCTCCTTCACTAAAAAGTATAAAATGGATTGAACTACAGATCACTGTAGTAAATGCAAAAGGAGACACAGAAAGACAAAGATTGCATTCATTCATAGAATCTAAAAATTGATCTCATACAAGTCAACAATAGTAGTTGTGGACTCTGAGTGTGGCTCCATTCCACAGTATTTGCCAAATCTATGCGGCCTTGGGTTCAATTCCTATTATGGAAAAAAGGAGTATATTTCAGGTTACCAGAAACTGGGGAGAGTAAAGCAGGAGAGTGAGATGGGAAGAGATTCATCAGTGAATACTAAGTAATAGATGGTTATAAAAAAGTTCTAGGATGTTATTTTACAAAACAGTGACTCTAGGGTAATGACAATGTGCCATATATTTTTAAAAGAAGAACAAATGATATTGAATGTTTTACTGATGAAAAGTGATAAATGGTTAAAGTGTAGATGTATTTAACCTGGTTTAAATATACCACAGATAAGCATATCAGATTTTCTCATAATAAACCATAAATAAGTACTAACAATTAAACTTAACTAAAAATTATGCTACCTAATTTCATCAAGAAAAAATATACGTACTGTTTTAGTCAATAATTGTGTAGATTTTCTAAGTTTTATTTATTTATTTAGTTAGTTAGTTATTTTGACACAGGGTCTCATTCTGTAGTGTAGACTGACTTGAACTCACTTATGTAACTCAGGCTGGCCTCAATCTCACAGACATCCTCCTGCTTCTGTCTCCCAAGTGCTAGGTTTACAGGCATGCACCACCACCCTCAGCCTATTTTCTGAGTACTTAATATAAAATATATGCATTTTATGTAAATAATTATTAAAATATAGCTAGGAAGTAATAATTAGAACATTGAAAATTTTTAACTGAAACTATAGCTTGAAAGTAGAGATAAGCACAATAACTTCCCTTAAAACCACATTTTCGTGATCTGAAATTTTTAAAAGCAATTTACTTTCCAGGCTCACATGCACCAATTACCCAAACTTCACAAGCTACGTACATTATTTAAATTATATGATTCTTAATAAGGTACGTGAAAACAATTTTTGCATTGTCTTGAAGAAATGATACTCCATAAAATGTACTAAAATAATTTTTAACATGTTCTCAGGATATAAAAACCTTTTGTCAATATTTTTATTTTAATCAATGTGTTATGACTGCGAAATATAAATAATATAAAATATTTTGAGACAAATGTCAACAGTATGGTCACACTTACAACTAGAATTAGACACATATGTCAACAAGTAGAATTTTTTATGTGCTATTGCTTTTCATTTTTATTCTTCAAACTGGTAGTTTATGTAGTATCTCATGGTATCTCACGATAGCAACCACCATGCAAGAAAAACGTAGGATACTATTTAATATACAATTTATATAATTCATGTTAATTAGCAGTAACTTAATCTCTAAAATATCACATTTATATAATAAAGTATTATAACTGCAATAAGTACACTTATATGAATTTAGCTATGATTATTTTGAAATTAATATCAGAGTGGAATATTTCAACAAGAGCTCTGATTCCCCAAAATATCATAGTCACATAGATTACCCTTAAATCCTGTAAGTTATGGCTATCCATATCAAAAAAGATACTCTATAAATTACCATTTTATAGGACTTTGTAATCTTATGAATTACATCTATTTGTTCATTGAGACATACATATCAATTCTTACTTTATGAAATTTACAAGCCTATCCATAGAAAGATACTATGTGAATAGGAAATAGCTACAATAGAAATACTATTTGTAATTTGTAAGTTTCACAGGAGCTCTTGGCTAAGAGTTAACCTGAGAGACACTGAACTTGAACCTCTGAGAAAGTGTTAAGGCTTTGGCAACTCTGGAAGATGGACTAAATGTATTTTGAATAATGACATGAACCTGAGCCTTTGGGGAACTAGAAGGAGCATTTTGTGGTTTAGATCTAAAACGTTACCTAATGTCTCAAGTCTCTTGTGTTCAGAGGTGGGGCTTTCAGAAAGAGAATTTTGGGGGCTATACACATTGGTGGATGAATCATTTGAGGAGGTCATCGTTGAATGTGATGTGGAACTCAATTGAAGGAGATGAGCCACTGGGGATGTAGCTTTGGAATCTCTCAGCTTCTCTCTCTCTCTCTCTCTCTCTCTCTCTCTCTCTCTCTCTCTCTCTCTCTCTCTCTCTCTCTCTCTCTCTCTGTGTGTGTGTGTCTCTGTGTCTCTGTCTCTCCCTATGTCTAATTCTCTCCCTCTGCTTCCCAGTTACCGTGGTTTAAGCCGCTTTTATGCACCTGTGAGTCATGCACTTTCTTCCCTAGAGTCAGACGATCACCGTGAGGTGACCTGAAATAAAGCACTCCTTTAAATTGAGGGAGTCAAATGTTTTATCCCACAGAAAAGAAACTGACTACTGTAGCCATGCTGTTCTTAAGGAATTCTATAATTCTATTAAAATTAATAAGATTCATCTTCATATGTTATTAATTTTTTAATGGTGCCATATAAATGCAACATATCCTGGGTATCAAAAATAGCAAAACTTCTTTTTTCAAAGTTCTGAAGATTCTGAAGCCAAGATTTCAACAAAGTAGCATCTCCTGGGTTTATAAACGGCCATTTTTTACATTGTCTGCCCACAGGTTTTTCTGTCTACCTGTGTGTATCCTAATTTCATTTTATAAGGACGTCAGTCATTGCTAGCATAATATAATGCTAACTTAATTTTTGTTTAAAAACCCTTCCTACAAATATAGTCACATTGTAAGGTGTTTAACTGATGAATTCATGTGCACTAAACTCTACCTATAGCAATGCTTTAATATTAATAATTCCTGTCAATTTGTGTAGAAAATCAAATAAGAACAACTGTACACAGTGTTATAAAAGTATATTTAAATTCTACTTTTGAGTAGTAACCCAAAGGATATTAGTAATTTATTTTAATATGTCAATTTTGTGATTTTATATTTAGATAATAAGGTAGAAATCATAATTCTGAAAAATGATAAATGGATAATACTAAAAATAAAACTAGAAAGAGATATAAAAATTGTAATGGAGATACTACTGCATAAGTCATAGGATAGTTGAAGGTAAATGTACTAACACTAAAATTCATTTCATTTGCTGCTGGGTGTTATGGCTTAGATCAAGAAAAGCCCCAAAGGTCTCACATTCTCACACGTGGTCCTTGTGGAAGGTGATTCAGTCATGGGATCTCCGTTCTCAGCAGCAGAATCATCCATTGTAAACTGAAGAGCTGAGTGCACTGCAGGAAGGAGGGCCTTGCCAGAGGCATGCATGGCTAGGGAAGGGTGTATCTCCCTTCTTGGCTCTTCCTCTTTTTCTCTGCTTCACCATAACCTGAGCAACTTTGCTCCACCAAGACCCCCACTCCATTTCTGCATGTAAGCCTACACACCTGGACAAAAACTGATCAAATTCAGAGCTAAAACAAACTTTTCCTCCTTTAACTTGTGAGTGTTGGGCATTTTTCCCCAGCAATGACTTGAGACTTGCTGCTTGCACAGACCAGGAAGGACTGTACTATATCTCCAATGAAAAAGGATCCAAAATATAATTAAAAACATAAATGGTCGTGATTAATTTAGCCCATAAGCAAATTGCTCCCAGGGAAGCATATTCAGATCATGTTTTCATTAAATTAGATTATCAGTTCTCAGCTCTCATGTTGGGAGGTGAACAACTCCAGGTCTTTGGTGTGATGGGTTGAGTAAAAGCCCTGAAATATCTCTGAGTTTATCACTGGAACTCGAGAATATTTAAATTTATGACAAATGTGACTCTGCAGTTGTTACTAAATGAAGAGTCTTGAGACACGGGATCATTCTGGATTTTTTAAACACAAAACAAACAAAAAGAATAAAAACGATGATGCAGAGTTTCAAAACAAAATAATAGCAGATTAACACTGGTTAATACATTGCATATTGTTATCTTCAAAGTAGTTGTTCAGATTACAAGATATAGGCATAAAAATGATCGAACAATCTAACAATGAAAACACAAACTGTTTTTTTGATGAACAGCAATTAGTAGTAATATATATATATATATATATATATATACATATATATATGCACATATAATCTTGTGCCTTCTTTCTTTTGTCCTTTCCCCTATACCAGTTGTTCTTTCCTTTCAAGTAGTTTCCTTCCCTTTCACATTCACAATATCTATTGTACATTTTGGATCTTTTCTACTCTTTCAGTTTTTTTACAATAGGGAGACAATATGATATTTACACATGTGAGTCTGATTTATTTCACTTATAAGCATGGTCTCGATTTGCTTTCATTTATCTATAAAAGCGTCAAGTTTATTCTTCTTTACACCTGAGTACTACTCCATTGTATAAAAATGTCATATCTCTTTTTATCCATTTATGCAGTTAATGGGCATTTGGGTTGTTTCCAAATTTAGCTATTAAAAATTGTGCTGCTATAAACATGTGTGTGCATATAACACTGTGGAATGATGTTTACAATTCTTCTGGGAAAATACCCAGAAGGGGAATAGCTGGATTGAATGAGAACTCCAATCCTAGTTTTCTGAGGTTTTCACTCTGTTTGTGATTTCTTTTGATGGGCAAAAACATTTTAATGAAATGAGATCCCAGTTGTTGATTCTTTAAAGTACTTCCTGTGCAGTTTGCGTTTTGTTCATGAACTCTTTGCCTACCCCTATGTCTTCAAGATTTCTACCTTCTTCAACTTCCAGTATAGTGTTTCTGTTGCAATATTTAGATTTTTGATCCATTTTTACTTTATTATTTTGGATTTTTTGAGTGAGCTCAATATGTTTACAAGGGCCCTGTGAATCACAGGAATTGAAGTTGAGTAGTAAATAATGATGACATGATTATGAAAGCACAAAGAGCTGAAAATACTGCACTGCTCATGTCTTTCAAGAAGTAAGAAAAAAGTCACAAGCTGAGAAACACACGAAGCTAACTTTACTATAATAACTGCAGGAGGGAAGTAATGCAAAGGAGTGACTGGAACCCTCCTCAGAGACCCACAGAAATGTGGAAAATCATTTTAAGTGGGTTAACATTAGAGGGAATCTTTTATTTTCAATCCATTATGGGGACTTCTAGGATATTTCCCAAATCTCAAACCTAATGGTTGTTTTTGTTTGTTTCTTTTGTTTTGGTCCTACTTCCTGTTTAATCCTGTATTGAGAAGTTGTTATTTCAATGCTTATGAACCAGCCGCGGATCCAAACTCTAGACTTTTTCCTCAGACCTCGTGCTCCTAACTGTGCCTGGGTAAGAAGTCACGCCTGTGTTTCAGCGTGGATCTTGTGGAACCGTCGATCTGCTGTTCTTCCCTTGTCTTTTATCCATTAACAACACATTTCTCAGCCCTTCCTCCTCTAAGTCAAATTTTTTCAGTTAGTGCATATGAACAGATAAAGTGTAATGTCTCATGGATTAAAACCTTCAGAGAAGAAAACAACCACCTTTTGTCTATGCTTATAAGAAGAAATAAGAAATCTTTCTCAAACCATCACATTAAATTTGTTTATATCCTGGAGATGGTAGAGTATCTGCCTTTCTTTTCTACCATACATGTAACAACAGGAAATGTCTTTGCTTTAATTATTGTGGGCTTGCTGTTTAATGCAATCTGTGTCTTCCTCATTTACTCTCAAGCCAGGAAAGATTACTCTACCTCAATATTCTTTATTTCTTAACAGATTTAAATAGAAGGCTATAAAAAAGAAAATGTTTCCAGGCTTCAAGCTTCTTAGAACATCTCTCAGAATATACCTACAGGATGAATCCCAGAGGCAGACATCACGTCATCCTGAATTCCTTATTGTTCACTTCTCTGTTTCATAATCGTGGTCTGGACAATACCTGATAACCACAGAATCAGGGATACAGTAAGTAAAATAAATCGCTGTAATGTTATCGTTAGGGAGTTGGGTTTGAGGATGAATATTGAATCATTGATGTTTTCATAACATTTAGCTTTGGAATTCTTTAATCTTTAATCACATATCCAATTATGACATCTCAATGATATTTAAAACAAGAGTTTATTGCATTATAGTTATTGTTCAGCCAATAAAACACTTTCAGTATCTTTTTTAATAATAACTCTAAAATGTCTCTCTAATAAATCAAACTAAAACATATCAACATTTTGGGAGAAATTATATTTATACATATTTCATCAAGGAAGCATCCTTAATGAAATGAATGATGAGCAAAACAACCAATTTTATTGTTAATCTTTCATTCTGACATCTTATACCATTTATTTCAATTATGATATTTCATGGATATTGTGAATCCTTCAAGTGATATATTAACTCTTGTATTTTTGATATAACAAATTAAAAGAGAACACTATTTTTTAAAACTTCCATAAGTTAAGCACATTCATACGTAAATTTATACTTTGAAAAGGAAATCAATAATGTTTTGCTTTTTTTCACCACTCATAAGATATTGCTTAGAGTAGATTTTGAGAGATCAAAATATACTTTAATATCTGTGTAATTAAAGAACCATATATTTGTATAACTAATTTTTAGTGGCATGTGATTTTGATACTTATTTGTTAAATCATATATTATCTTGATTAATTTCAATTCCCCCACTCTTGAGGAAAAAATCAAACACAAACCACTTATTAAACTTGTGAAACTTTTAAATAAGATACTGAAACACAAACCTGAAAAAATGATTGTATTTTTTTGACTTATAAGAACTTATTTCCACTTTCTAATTTTCCCTGTTTAATACACAGAAAATAGAAACACAATAAATTCTTAAGTAATAAAAACGGTCGTAGTAAAATGTCTTATTTCAAATATGTTAATGTTTGTGTGTAAACATATAGTGTGTATATATATGCTTAATAAATTCTCTTTAAACCATTATCATCGTCATCATAGCCCAAATGTCTCTTGTAAAGACAAATATATTAAGAGAATAAAAATAAGTATGTGGCTATGCCAGTAGAGGAGGCCTTTCATAAGCATTAATATTTTTATGAGTCAAATTATACCAGAAATAAAAACCCTGAGGAATCTATCCCAAACTTGTAAAAATCAGAAAACAATGTGTTTATTTGAAGTGTAGTTAAGTCGCTAAGCAAATTGTTATTGTGGTTAATTCCAAAATTGACCACAATTCTTCCCATTCCTGTTTGTGTATTATTGAAATTTTGATTGTGAAGCTTCTCTAATGAATGGTTGAGATCTATGCTGCATTTTAAAAACTGGATTTGAACGTTGAACGATGAACGATGGACACATGTGACCCCAGCAGATGTTACAGTACTTACACATTTGAGTATTTATGTCTCAACTGCTTTTGGACTAGCCTGCTCACTGTGGGAAGGTATGGGTTCAAGTTAGCCCCACTGACCCATCTGACATCTACCAACAGAATTTAGATAGGGTTTCCCTAAAGTATCCACCTCTATCTCCTATGTTAGGAATCCTAATAGTTTGTCTTGTACCAACACATGGTGTTATCAGTATGCTGAACTTTGGAGATTCTATTAGCTATGCATCCATCTGCTTTTCATTGAATTTTCCACTGTCCTGTGGATACAGTTCAGTGACAGCACTCTTGTGCTTGCACTACATGGGGCTCTACTTGGATTCACAGCATCACCAAAAAAGGAGAAAAAAAAAGTAGACTTCTTTAGTGACATATGATGCGATATGTTTTCATATGCTTCATTTTTATCAACTGATAGGCTGTAACGCTTGGTGAGGAGTCTATTGATGTCTTTATCCCTTTTTATATCAGATTTCTCTTCTGAAATATAAGGCTTCTTTTTAAAAATTGTATATGTATTTTGAATATAGTTACTTTACCAGGGTCTTTTGCTCTCTGTGTGAGTTTTAGATTCATCTTCCCAATATTCACAAAACATTCTTGTGGGACGTTGAGCAGAGTTATACAGTTTCTATACTTCATGTTGCTAAGAACTGACATCTTTAGTATGTCTATCCATAAACACGAAACATTCTTATACAGTTTATGTTGTTTTTTAAATCAGTTTTTCTATTTTTAATTATAAAAGTCTTTTATCTAGTTTGTAAGATTCATACTTATTTAAGTCTTTTGAGGCAGTTCTAATATATATGATAGTATTTTTTTAATTCCACTTCTTTATGCATGGCATATCATAAAGCAATTGGCATTTATTTATTAATCATGAATCCTGAATCTCTCTTGTAATCCTCTGTTTGTTCCAGGAGGTTTTGTATATTTTTTATTTTGCTTTGTTCATTCCTTGTTTTTTGCTTTGTTACCATTTTTCAGACATTCCATAATAGATAATCACATTATCTGGAAACAGGTAGTCATATTATTTCCTTTCTAATCTATATATATTTTATTTTTTTCTATTGCATTATTGCATTAATTACAGCACGTCCATGAAACTGGAAAGGAATACTGAAAGGATAAATCTTTTATTTTTTCTCCAGTCTTTTCAAGATAATTTCTAGTGACAAAATCTGTGAGCATCATGACTTTTTCTACAATAACCTGATGATGTGATAGATTACATTAATTGATTTTTAAGTATTGAGCATCTTTACATGAGGGATAAATCCCACTTGACATAGTTGTGTAATACTTTTGATGCATTATTGGGTTTGACTTATTATACTTTTTAGGACTTTTTGATCTTCACTCTTGGGAGACATTGATTTATACATATCTTCCTTTTATTGTAATGTCGTTCTCTAGTTTACATCTTGGGGTAATGCTAAATTCATGAAAACAATTAGAAAATTTTCATCTACTTCTACCTTCTGAAAGAGATCATAGGAAATTGGCACAATTTCTACCTTAAAACTTTAATCAAATTCAAGAGTAAATCTATCTGACCATGATGATCTGTGTTTTGGAAGCATATTAGTTATTGATTCAAAAATGCAAAAGATAACATCCTACTCAGATTATCAACTTCTGCTTGTATGAATTTTGATATTACGTAGATCAAGGAAGCTATTTAACTTATCTGGCTTCTAAATTTTATTAAAACAGAATTGGTTATGCTACTAGTATTACATTTTGATATTAATGGGGTCATAGGGCGGTCCTCTCTTTTTTTTTTTTTTTTTTTTTTTTGCGGCACCGGGGATCGAACTCACAGACTTGCACCTGCCAGACAGGCGCTTAAGCTGCTGAGCCAAACTCGCGGCCCTGGTTTTTGAGGCAGGGTCGCACTATGCAGCTCAGGCAGGCCTTGCGCTCGCGCTGTAGCCCAAGCCGGCCTCGAACTCACAACGCTCCGCCTACCTCAGCCTCCCGAGTGCTGGGTTTAAAGGCGTGCGCCACCACGCCCTGCTGGTCCTCTCTTTTATACCTGATATTGGTAACATGTGCCACCTCATTTCTTTCCATGGTCTGACAGGCATTTGTGAATTTTCTTGATCTAACATAATCAACTTTTGGTTTTACACATTTTCTACATTAATTATTTTGTTTTCAGTTTTATTAAGTTCTTTTGTTTTTGTTCTGTTTCCTTTGTATTGATGGGATTTTTTAGTTTACAAGACAATTTAGCATATTGGTAATAAACCTTTTTATTCAGTGATGCATTAAATAATATAAATTTCCCTCTGAATCCTACATAAGTGATTGATTAAATTTTTATAAATTATTTTCTTATTTTTATATATTCCACATTCTTAAAATTTTTCTATTCAGATGTTTTATTTGGACTATCATATTATAAATGTGTTCTTTTATGTCCCAATATATTATAATTCTGTCCTCTGCTTCTGATTCTTTGCTAAATTTCATTGTAATCTGCCAGTATACATTGTTCACTTTCTGTTTCATTAAATTTCTTAGTGTGTTTTATAGCCTAGAATCTGGAATTTCTTTATGTCCCATAAAGAGTCTTGGGGAAAAAAAATGTGTATTCTGCTGTTCTGGGTAAAGTGGTCTTACATGTTAACTTTGTTTAGTTGATTAGCAATAGTACTGAATCCTTTAATGCCCTAAATAATTCTCCACGTACATGATCTCTTACTTCTTAAAAGGGTTGTTGAAGTCCCTAACTAAAATAGTGAATGTATCTATTCTTGAAACTCTCACCTGGTGTCTCACAATTGATGCTCTCATCTTAGTTGTGTACAAGTCAAAGATTTTTCTATCCTTGCAATTTGAACAACTTAGCTTTAAACAATACCCTTGTTTATTTGTGTTAATTTCCCTTAATAGTCAGTCTGCTCCTTTAGAAATTAACATAGTTCCTTCACTGCTTTCAGTAAGTAATGTTTTATTTTACACTATACGTTGACTTATAAAATACATGTCTTTGCATTAAAAGTGAGCTTTTTACATAAATAGCTTATTTAGATTTTCTCATTTATATTGACAGCTTCTGTTTTTCAGTTGGCATAGTTGATGTAGTTGGTGTTGAAAGCCACTGATATAGATAAACCTTTACTGTTTGTGTTGTTTCTTATTTAATGCTCTTGTCCTTGTGCTCATTTTTGTCTTCCATTCTTTTTAACATTTGTGGCTTTAATTATTTTATATGTTTCCATTTTTTGTCTCTATTTTATTTTGCCAAATCAATTGTGCATTTTTTGTTTCCATTTAGAGTTTTGTAGGGTGTGAAATATCCAGCTTGTTTTGAGTATTTTTTTAACTTTTCATTTTCTGTAGTTGGAATGTAATAGGCGGATATGGAGAGCACTTCTTTCACATTTTACTTCTCTGTGTATTCAGATTTCTGGGTCCATGGTTTGGTTTTTAACAATAATTTCGTTCCAGTTATTGCTGCCTTATATATTACTTTCTGATTTTCTCTCTTTTTTTCCTCGTGCTAGTATTGCAATATGTGTGTTATTCCTCTTGCTATTATTTCGGCTACTTGGGTATCTTTGCACCATTGGTGTATTTAGTATTATTCTGTTCTTTACTCATCAGCTTTGGAAATGTCTACTGCTGTATCATCAAGCTCAGCGTTTTCTTGCCAGTCATTGCTACTGACTTCATCAGAAATTACCTTTAATTCACAGCATTTTTAATCTTTTTTACTTTGCAGTTCTCTTCCTGCATGCTGGGTACTTTATCATATACAGCTGGGTACTTTATCTTATATTAATCCCGGCTGATTTTAATAGGTAGCCTGTGAATTCCAACATCCTAGTTATGTATAAATCTGGATATGATACCTACTCTGCATCTTCAGAGAGTGTATTTTGCTACTTAGAATCGTTTGTAATTTTTTTCACCATGTAAGTTTATAAAATACTGAGTAAAAAGAAGTATAGAAAATACAGCTCAATGATACTGATAACGTGCAGGGTGATGGAATGCATCCAGAAACCCATTATTAGGTTGAACTCCTCTAGTGATCGGTAAAGCTGAACTATGAGCTTCACGGTTACCTCTCAGTTTTCTCCCACCTGAAGTGAGACTGAATGGTCTAGAAAAAGATGGAGTTCTATGATCCTTCTCCACCGTGTGGCAGACCAGAGTCAGCTAGAGTTGAGTGTTCCCTTTCCACAGATGCGTTAAGCCAGATGCGATCCTCGTAGCTTAGGCTCTGATAACATAGTTCTTTTTGAGGGAAAACCTTGTTAAGAACAGAATGTTCTGGCATATTTTGAAATGCTTACTATGATGAATAAGTAATAGTATTTTCTTTACTTCTTCATATAAGAACACATTAGAGCTCCAGGAATTAAAGTCACATAATGTGAAGGCTGTGCTTGATTTAACTTACAGACTTGTCATCGTCTGCTTTCTACCATTTATCAATTAGCATTTCAGATTTTCTATGGAGATATTAGATTTCCCTAAGAGTTTCTGCTTGAGCAGTTCATATCTCTCTATGTCTGCCTACTTCTTTATCTAATTTTGGGTGCAACAGTTAGTATTGTAGTCTTAATTCTCTGGAATATATTAACACTTTTTAAACTGTTTTAGATTTTTCGTATTTTTATTTGTTGTTTTCAGAGTGGTAATGTCTAAACTTTTCCTACATTGTATCAGAAAGCAGAAGAACCCATGTTCAACACTGAGGTAATAGCCTTTAACCTAAATTTTCTGGGGTTTTATTTTGTGCGTGTGTGTGTTTGGGTGTGTTTTAGTACATGTTTGTAATATATGCGGTTTACTTTCTTGGTGGAGAGAAGGTATATATACATAATACATTTAATTTCTTTTTCTTTTAAATCTCCTTCCTCTTCTCACCTCCCTCCCTCCTCTTTCTCTAAATCCCCATTCCCCATTTTCATTCTTGTTGATATTATTCACCTTCGCTCATGCTCATAACACATTATGCTTCCATTCATTGTGGTTGTTAGAATCCTGTACAGGGAATATCATAATTGTATTTAGTTCACCTTGCCTTCGCCTTTCCCCTTGCCTTCAGTCTCTTGTGCCCTTCTCTTTCCAAGAGATCTGTCCTCCTGTTTCTTCCTATCCATGCATTATTATGCTCTTTGTATTTTGCCTTACTCAAACGAGAGATATAATACTTCGTGTGTCTGATTTATTTAATTCAACATTGTATTCTCCACGTAAAGCCATATTCTCGTAAATGTCTCAAATTTGTCCTTCCTTAAAGCTAAGTGGTATTCCATTATAAATAGATACAACATTTTATTTTTCCATTCATTTGTTGCTTCCAGGATTTAACTATTATGAATTATGAATTGTGCTGCTATAAATATTGGTATGCATATATCTCTTTGGTATAATGTCTACAACTCTTTGGGGAAGGTATCTAGAAAGGGAATAGCTGGGTTATGTGGAATTTCTAATGTTAGTTCTTTGAATTTTTTTTTTTCAGCACCAGGGATTGAACTCACAGCCTCACGCCTGCCAAATGGGCACTTAAGCCATTGAGCCAAACTCCCAGCCCTTAATTTTAGTTCTTTGAGAAATCTCCATACTGATTTTCATAGTGGTCATATAGTTTATATTCCCACTAAAAAAATGTAGAAGTGTTCTGTTTTCTCTGCAAACACTTGGTGTTTTGTTTATTTTGTTTTTGCTTCTTCATGATTGCCATTCTCTATAGTGTAAGATGAAATATTCACAATGTTAAACATAAATATAAGGGTATTTTGAGAGACCTATCTCTTTTTTATCCTCATCTTCTTTTCATCCTCTTTAAGATTTTCTTTTCCCAATGTGAATTGCTGTATAGTGATCCTATACGTTGAAGATACGAAACGTACCAAATTATGATAACTCCCTATTCTATATTTTAAAGGGATACATCTTTTCCTCTGATTCTCTCTCTGGCTTTCAGAGTAGGTCAAGAACTTACACTATGTAATCCTGTCTTTTAATTCTAAATGGTCAGACTATATTATACTAGCTTGCATTTCACAGATCATAGGACTCCTCGTTCTCCAGAATCATGTAAGTCGATTTCTATTTTATCTATGTGTGCGCACATGTATGTGTGTGTGTGTTTGGTGCTTTTTTGTCAAAGAACCATGACTCACTGAGTTAGTAAGAAATCAACCTGTTCCTTAGTTTGGATTGTCCCATACTTGTTAAATGGTGCTCAGACTGGCTCATTAATTCTCTTGCTATCAATGATTGCGACTTTGGCTTCTGGACTTCTTGAACTTTGAACCCCCTCTAAAGAAGGAAAACTGGAGTCATTTGTATGACAAGGGGTGCAACTGGAGACTATAATATTAAGCAAAATGAATCAGAGACACAAGAAACCCAAAATATAAATAAATCAATGAGCAAAATAAAAGATAATAGGAATTCAGGAAGTATATCTTTTTAATAAGGAGAAGTGAACAGAGATGGAAGGAGGGAGGAGAGTGGGGAAAGAATGAAAAAAGAATTAAGATGTGTTATGTACATGTACCAACTCCCCACCATGAATATAATCATTATGGACTGCAAGCATGTATGAATTAAAAATAAAATAAATATGAAAAATAAAAAGGAACAAGAAAGAAAGTGGGCAGAAAAATAATGAGTGAAGACAAAACAATGTCCAACATGTTAATTCACAGTGAAAATAAGAGAAAATAAACAACAGTATTGTAGGTGAAAATATGTTAAATTACCAGAATAAAATAGGGTAACAAATACATCTTATATTAAGAGAAAAGTCAGTGGTCTGGTTGCATTTATTTGATTAAAAATCAAAAGTATTTAATATGAAGTATAGCATCTAAAATACAGTAAAATATAATGAAGCTATCACAAGGAAAAACACAATGTATTTTGATGAGTTCAAAATTATCCCTCCAAAATCGAAAAGATAAAAATATTGTATATTAGATTTTTATATAGCTCAAAAATATTTTCCATATTAATTGTATGCACATACTATAAATAACATATATATTCAAATTACATATTTTCAGTACCATTTTTGTACATGGTGTATAAATATAGCTCAGTGGTAGTCTATATTTAAAGTAAACTCAAAAGTCAAACAGCTATTATAAAGCACCTTTTAAATAGTATTAGTGCTTGGAGCCAGACATGGTGGTGCATGCCTATCATTCCAGCACTTGGTTTAGGCAGGGCAACACAGTGAGTTTAAGAACAGCCTGAACCACGTAGTGAAACCCTGTCTCAAAACAAAGCCAAGAAAAGTATTGTTTCTATGTATCAATACAATATCAAGTATTATATCTATGCCTATGCTATAAACCTGTAGACCTTATAAAATTCCTATTTTTATCTTAAATTAAAATGGTACATGAAATTGTATAAAATATAAGTAACAAATAATGAAAATATATATACTTCAAATGAATGGTGGTTTTGTAACATCTGTACTCTCAATATTTTGGGCATGGCATTGATTTTTTGAGTCTACATAATAACAAGGCAGGGCATGGTGGTGTACACCTGTAATCCCAGCACTGTGGTGGTCAAAGCAGGAGGATTGCTATGAATTCGAGGTCAGCCTGGGCTATAAAGTGAGTTCAAGGTCAACCTGAACTGCATAGTGAGACCCTGTTGCTAAATAAAATTTAATGCTACTTCTACAAAATGTTGTTGTAATTTCAAAAATTATATTTATATATTTCTTACACTTTGGCATCATTTTTCCAATTTTGAGATATGTTGTTAAACAACACACTTTACCTTATTTATCAGAAAAATGCATGGAAATTATTCCTCTAAGATAAATATAAAGTGTATTTTCTCATGGGAAAATCATTCACTTTGTTTTGCTTACCTAAAACTTCATTTTCATTGTATCAACTCTCACCAAAGCTTTTTGTAAGCCTATAAACTAAATTTTCTTATCTTATAACACCTAAAAAAAACCATAAAATGGACCACACTGTACACTGACACATTTTTTTCCTGAATTTTAACATTTGGACTCAGCCTTTGCTCCAAGGAAAATTATATATATACTTTCTAAAGAATAAAGGATATATATACTTTCCTTGGAGTAACAGCTAAATCTACTTAAATCCTGTGAAAACTAGAAAAACTTAAGCAATTTCTTATTTATCTTTAAGTAAATCATTTTGCTGATAATGTAAGTCTCTATTTATGAAAAGTTTTTAAAATGCTGAATATAAAAACTACTTTTTGATAAATTTTCCAACAGTTATTCTTTTATTAAATTGTTACTCAGTAATAAATGGCATAAAAATCTTTATGATTCTCACTGACACATGATCTTTGAATTTGTGTTCAATGAAAAGAATTTTGTAATTTGATGATACTATATTAGGAAAATAAAAAAGGACATTTGTATGAAAGGGGAGAGAGATAGAGAGACAGAGAGGGACTTTATCTTAATTTACATCAACTCTCACCAAAGTTTTTTGTCTATAAACTACATTTTCTTATTTTGTACCACTTAAAAAAAGATAAAATGCATTTTACTACACTTAAAATAAAAATAATAAAATAAAATTTTGTAGCCTCTATCACATTTAACAATTTAATTTTAAGAGAAATTATTTATGATACATTCATACAATCTCTATAGTAATTTTTTCAATTGTGTCTATCCTTCAACAGACAACTGAGCAGGAGCTTTAAATTGACCGTAGATTTGTCATCTACCAATGGCCACCACTCATTTCAAACAAGAGAAGCATCCATTTGTTCTGAATTGTACTTTTACTTGCACACAGATGGCATTTTCCCACACACTAGATGGATTGCTCGAGTTGTATCAAAGAGAAGCAATTCATCCGTGACAAGTCAAGATCCACAATAGAGTTAAGACTCAGACTACCTGCCTGCAATCCAATAAGAAAGGTTGGATTTATCCTTCATAGATGAGAACAAAGGAAGTAGCTGACCCATGAAATGAGAAATGTAGCTGAATAACTTCTGGATGTGAAAGGATAAAAGTTATTGACTGAGTTATCACACAACTTTGAAGCACATAATAATATGGTGCAGTGAGAGAAAAGCAACATTCAAAATCCAACAACTGGTCAGAAAATTGCAAAAATTTTATAGAAGGCCAATATAACTAAAATGGGAGTTTTATTAAGTTTTTCATAAAGAAGAAATATTTCTTTCTTTACAGATTTATCACAGACACATATATCCATATATATACTTACCTTAAACAGAATGAAAGAGTATGTACATGAGTAAAATTAAAAATATATGAATTTTTCTGTATGTTTATCCATTCCCATGAGTAAAAGGAGTATTAATAATATTCATCATGCAAACACACCTGATTCTTTCAGATTATTCAGAATTCCCTTTAATTATACACGTACGAATTCTTAACTTTTCAGAAAAACTTAATAGAAAATGTGTCATTTTGTCTACAGGTTACAATTAAGGAACTAAGATTATATTTCACAAACTTCACTCAGATCAGGAAACTGGTAACCTGCTGAGAAAGTTTTCAAACCCTAGAAAGCTGTTACTCCAAGGACTATTTTTTTTTTTTTGACGTTTTCACAGATGACCATTTTTTTCAATAGTTACTGACTGTTTTGTTCAGCTTCTGAAGCTTCTAAGTCTATTACACATTCCTTTTTAAAATTTAATTTTAGCAAAAGAAACCTGCTAAGTCAGTTGAGCTAGAAACTACTATTTTTAATACCTGTTCATTGTCAAATTCTAATCAGGTGTCTCGTTTTGTCTCTTACCATTTCACAGCTAATGTCAGATCCCCTGGCCTTCATTTAGCAAGAATTCCATCAGGCTGGATTATTCAGAATGTCCCTTATGTCTTCAGTTTCATTTTATTAATTTTTCATCGACTGACTTCACAGTACTCTTTTGCTTTAAGTTCGTTGTTTCCCATGCTGTATTTAAAGCTGTTTCAGTCTCTGTGCTCTACTGCAGAACCGAATTGTGGTGACCCCTGTACTCATCACTATGGACTCAAATAAAATCTTGGTTTATGCTTTTGAAAGCATCATTGAATACTTTTTAAACACTGCAATAACTTTTTAAATCAAAGTGAAAAATTTTCACTGCACATCTAAACCAATAAAATCATCTTTATGTTAAACCTAGAAAAATATATACTACTGAAATTGCTTGAATAGTTGAATTATGTCACCCCTTGTCCAAATGTTCATGTATCAAAGTCTTTGTCCACAAGGTGATGCCATCTTTAAGGTGATAACTTAAGATGTGTTTGGGAGTACCCGGGGTCATGGGAGCTATCATTTCAAAAGCTAATTCCTTGATAATGAGTTGCTGTGAGTCCCTGAGCCTGTCCCATGCTGCTGTCTTTGCCTTTTGTTCCAGGTATAATATGCTCGCCCCACACAATGTTCCTGACTTTGCAGTTTCTACTGTGAAATAAAGCAACCAACAGGCAGGAACAGTTTTCTTCTTAAGCAGTTTTCATGAGTGTGTGTATGTGCGTGTGTGTGTGTGTCTGCGTGTGTAGTAACACAAAGGTGATTAATAGAAGCTCCAACAAATTCTCTCTAATTGTTGTTGTGGAGAAATAAAATGAAACTTCATGAATGACTGGGTAAATAACCCTGAAAAATAAAGATTGATCTTATTTTCAATAAATCTGATTGTGAGTCTCATGAATCTATGTAATATTTCTCTCCATGTTTGGACAGCTTGTATAGTTAAAATATCATTTGCATTTTTTGAAGAAGATTTTGCTCCTGCAATTCAGCATAATAATCGTAATTCTGTTCTCTGTTTTTCATACAAGTCTTTTTAACATTTGAAAGAGGACCTGTGTTTTTCATCTCCAGTGTGAATTTGTACACTGTAACATTATGCTGATGTGAATATGCTACTCTTATGATTGTGAAGAACAGATCCATGAATATTTTTGAGGTGCTTTTTACTCACTAGATATGTCTGTTAGATAATTTTTTATAAGCACATGGGACATAAATTTCTGACTTAATTTGTAAATGTTTACATAATAATAGAAGCTAACAAAAAATCCTACTCTAGTTATATCAATGTACACACTGAATAGCCGAGTACTAGATTAGCAATTGTTGAATATTCTCATAAGTAGTTGATACTATTGTCTGACATTGTTACAGAATTTCTGTGACATGGATTAGGGAAGGTACCATGCTGGATGTCTAATGGACTTTTCTTCTGAAGACTGAATACCTTTTCACATTTTTATTAATCATTTTGAATCCTACTGAATAAAGTGTTTCAAGTTTTTACCTGTAAGATTTCCTTCTTTGACATTATTTGTAAGCATTCTTTGGAAATGTGATATATAGATACTTTATCAAATGCATATATCAAAATTATCTCTTCTCTATTGATGACGTAAATAATGTGAAACAATCTTAATCTGAATATAGAACAATACATGTTTTCTCCTTAGAAATAGTGTTTTTGTCCTATTAAAATATTTGTCTACTGCATTTTAACTTATTGAAGGCAATATCCATGAATATAGGTAGTTATAAAATTGCATTATGTCTTATATAACTTTAAAGCAGTATGAAAATTATTGATGCTAGAAAATTCTTTTAAAAACACTCGTTCATTCAATGCCTGATTATTTACCATACCCAGTTCCCAATTTTAGGCTAGGAATAGACAGCACTTTATCTTAAAAAGTTTGCACAAATATGCCTTTTCTTTCATAACCATATTTCAGACTTTTCAGCATTGGTGTTTTAAAATACTCATTATTAAAACAGAGTAAATGAAATCGGAAAATAGAAGCAATATAGCTGCTTTCCATTTAACTTCATTCTTTGCATATGATCTTCTCAAAATAGATCAATGTTTGTGCTTTTCAGTTTCCTTTATAATCAAAGAAACTGGGCTATAATGTTTCATCCACTTTTGAAATATTTTATTAGATTGAATACTTAGTAGGTATTAAACTCCTGTAAATTGTGCAGTGTATACTTTACTGAGATTTCTGAAATGTGATTAGGAACTAGTGTGATTAGTTTAAAAATTCCCAACAGTAGCTTTTATTTTTAAGGAGGGATATTTTTAAATAATATGCTTATAAAATCACATATAAAGGCCAATAAAATAACATGGCCCCTTAAACTCATGCTCTTTCCAAGTGTGGCTTCAATAATTTGTATGAAAACTGTGTTAAAATAACTGTGTATATGAGCGTACTTATTTTTCAGAAATGTCAACAGATATCACCCAAATTACAATGTGCATGATTTGCCCATACACATTAAGGACAACTGTCCTTGAACAATTTTTCTTAACAAAATATTGTTAAAAGCTATTCCAAGTAGATATGACTTGCTCTTATTTCTCTACCTGTTTATGATCACTTTCCAGATGGCATGATTTTATATTTCCCATTTGTATTCCAAGAGGGAAACATTTATACAGGGTGAAAAATAGCGATGAAGAACAGCACATATTAATTAAATCCTCAATACTTCAGATTTGTGAATTTCTTAAAAGTTATACTATCATTTCTGAACATCTAGTATTATTAATCCCTTTTCTATATATTAAAAGTAAACTGAATTAGTAAAATGGAAAATGCTTGTTATCTATTGACACTGGTTAAATAAATAACATTTTATATTTTACATTACTCATTTGTGGTGAGTAATACTAAAATATAGTATATAGAAAAAAGTCAAAAGAAGAAAGAATTAATTAAATCATAACTTTGATTGCATCTCAGGTATATATAATTTGTTTTCCAGTAATAAAAATAAGCAATAGACCTTTGTAAAGAAAGATGTTGATAATTTGGAAAGTTGAGTATGAATATGGGGTTTATAATCATTTTTGCAACTTTACAAAGTGTAATAAAATTAAAATTATATATTTATATACACATAAGCTGTATTAATATTCTTGCCATTGCTGGGACAAAGTACCTGACTACAACTAAAAGAAGAAAAGTTTAATTTTGGTTCATGGTTTCAGAAGGTTTCATTAATGAATAGCTGCCTCCCTTGCTTTGGGACTGGCAAAGCAGAAAATGATGGTGGAAGAACTTGGCAGAAGAAAGCTTCTCCTATAATGGTAGCATGGTACCAGATAGAAGAGGAAAGGGACAGATCAGCACTAGAAATGCAATAAATCTCTCAAAAATTCTTCCTGAGTGCCTTCAACTGTATCCGCTTTCTGATAAGCCATTTAGTTATGATCTTGGTAGATTAACACCATCCATCATGAAGTGACTGTCTCTGTACTTCCAATAAATATTACTGCAATGGTGATCAAGCCCTCAATACCTGAATTTTTGATGGTGCTTCATATTTAAACCATGACATTATCTGTTAACAAAATTAAATTCTGTCATCAAATAAAAATGTTTTCTGAAAATCACTGAATAAAATTTAAAGTCTATGACTAATAGCAATCTATGTGTGGAGGAAACAAATGTACGTGTACCAATTTGCTACAGTGACTGTAATAATTACATGCTGCAAATATGTACTAATAAAAGTAAAAAAAAAGGAATGGTAATGAATGTCATCAAAACACATTATGAAAATTGTTAAACGACATATAGATCATTTCAATCTTTGAGTTTGAGTATTCTATGAATGAAAAAATGTAAAGGACATTTTTGCTCTCTATGGTTTATTTTTATACCTTGGCATATTCATCATTATTTCACAGAATTACAAAATTTGTATCAATATTTACCAAATATTTTGTGTAAGAGAACTTGTGGTCAAATAAACCAAATCTACATCTGCCCTGAGATACACTGGACTGGTAAGCAACTTAGTGTTTCATGGAATGAAGATGTAACAAAACGTTCATTTGTATGCACAGGTCAGAAAATACATGCAGACATATAAAAATGTATCAAGTGGCTTTGTAGAGTTGGAAAAATTTTTCCATTATGACAGATTATAAATTTCTTTTGAGGATGATCTAAAGGTATTACAGGGATCTTTATCCAAGGTATTCAGATCTGGAAGTGAGTTTCCAATACTTTCCAAATCACCAAGGGCTGGCCAAGAAAGACAGAAAAACAGTCCTGCCAACAGAGCACTGAGTAGGTCTCTTTACTGCCTGTTTTTTTCAACAATAGATGCTCCGAACATAGGATATAAAACACTAAAATTTTGATTATAATATATAAAAATATTCTGGGACTGAGAATGGAGATTTTGAGAGGAAATATGTGGATGGCCTTCTTGAAAATGGTTTAAATCAGTAAAAGGTGTCACACTGTCTGTCAAACATTTGACACCAGTTATTGACTTTAGGGGAGGAGTACTACTGCTCCCAGAGTCGCAGGTGGTTTGTCTCTGTGTTTCTATGCCATCAAGAAAGATATGAGTCACACGGCTTCTGAGTGAAACACCCTTTTATACATTTTAATCAACATTAATTAATATTGTGGGGAATGGCTTCAATAGCATGTATGGATAGCAAAGCTTTTCCCACAGTTGACACAAGGCGAAGATCTGTGTGAATCATCTCATACTGCAAATGAAGGACAACAATCTCTCCATGATAGAGTGGCTATAATAAGGGGGTTGGCAGGGGATTATGTGACAGATGCTCCAACAGGACAAAGGACATCATGAAACAAGAAACAAGAGCCAACAAACGACAATAAGCTCAGCATAGAACATGGGTGCTGTTTATGTAAAGAAAGTGCTCCAGCCTCAAGATCCATCTTTCTATGGCTGAGAAGGCAATTAGCAAGCTACATGTTTG
Source organism: Dasyprocta punctata (assembly GCA_004363535.1). Taxonomy (NCBI): domain Eukaryota; kingdom Metazoa; phylum Chordata; class Mammalia; order Rodentia; family Dasyproctidae; genus Dasyprocta; species Dasyprocta punctata. Next base: position 5,941 of record RJWM01012969.1, on the reverse strand, counting down.
TGACTGCCTTTCTGAGCACCCATGTAATTACTTTCCAAAGGCCCTCCTGCAGGAGAGGTTCTTCATAACTTTTTATCAGCCTATTTTTTCATAATTAAAAAGTCTGCTCAATGGGCTTATGAACAGTGTGGCAGAATTGCTGAAAGGCAGATTCTATATGAGTTCAATATTTTGCACTGCAAACTGTAAATGTTAGCCTGAGGATTGCCTGTTTTTTGTATGTAATGTGTGTGGTCATCATTTTCCTTATAATATAAAATTTCAGTAAATTAAAATAATTGCATCTTGAAAAACTAAAATATGTTGAACTGTTCTGTGGAGAAACATGGATTTATCAGGTCAAATAATAAAGTAATCATAATCTTTATAATTTTAAGATAACTTACCAAAACAGAGTCAGGTATGATTATGAATATCTGTTTATAACTTAGTACATCTATAAATCTTATTAACGTACTAGAAATTGTTTCTCAGAAAAGCAGATTAGTGATGTGAAATATTTTAACTAGATATTCCCCATGGAAATATCAAATAATCCTACTCGTACATTAATGAATTTTGTGCAGAGCAGAGTTTTCCTACAATGTTATTGCAAATTTGCCTCTTGGTTTAAATTATGTTAATGTTATGCATCAAAAATATATGAACCCAGAAGTTAAAAAACATGTTAACAAGTTTAAATGAACTATTTTTTTCAGTAATGATAGATACTCTCAATAGGTTCAATCCTTGCTATTGGTCTAAAGGTAGCCTGAATTTGTGAAGATAAATATGACACGGTAGGTAACTATCCTGAAGATGAAATGAGGGATTTATGTTCCTAGCAAGAGAGGAAATTCTTTGTGATAAGTAATTAAAAACTGGACCTGACAATGTGTTCCAGTACAGACAATGGTCTGGAAGAACTCTTCATGAAACCTGGCTGGTGAAACATGCTATGCTTACTGCTAGGCATTAGACTCCAGTGTGCCTCTGACAGCAAGAATGGAGACCAGACTGTTCTCCAGAAAGAAGATGCATGGAACGCAGTGGAGGACAGCACCCCTTCTTACTGTCATAAAGAGTAATGATTTGAGGATAGTTGCAATCTCAGATTTCGAGAGCCTCGAACAATTTAGAATATATTAACTTGGAAGAATAAGGATGAATGGATAGATATGGTTGAGGAAAAAATAGATTCCTTGAACTAAAACTATGTAAATCTAATTATGGTTTATCTAGAAAAAAATATATAGGGAGTAAGGAAAATGTCCAGGATTTCAAAAGTCTCAGTTACGGGCAGTGTTATTTCAGCTTCTGTCTCAATCCATTCTTTATTACTGTAACTGCCACAGGGTAGGTTATTTACCATTAAAAGAAGTTCTTTGCCTCATAGTCTTCAACTGAGTGTTCAAGTCCGGCCACTGCATCTCGTGAGTTCCTTGTAGATGGGAGTCACGCTGTGCATGGCTCCAAACCAGTACCAGGTCGCATGGTGAAAGCCGATGCCCCTTTCTTGACAGCCACGGTCCCAATGGACTAGAAACACATTTAAAACCTCATTTAACCTTAATCACTTTCCACATATTTCACCTCCAGGTAGTGCAATCAGATTATGTTTTCACCGTTTTATAACCTCATGATGAGCTAATAACAGGAACTAAATTCCAGTGATTTTTAGTGGAAACTTTCAAACCAGAGCAGTCTTATATTTTGTTACACTTTCAAACTTATTTTCTTAAGAGATATTCATATAATCAAGAAATTTATAAAGTTTTTTTTAAATTTTAACATTTCGGTTTGTTATACCGAACATATATATAGCACACACATATATACAGCACACACTCATTACTATGCTGTGCAAATACAATTGATATTGAGATTAAACCTGAAGGGAATGTTTACTGTTTCTGGAAAGGTGTTTGATACGCATTTATATATGAATACTGATAGCTGTTGATTTAACAATGTACATTTCAAGAGTATTGGGTGACTTATCAAGTTCCATTTTTGCAAAAACTTATGAAATGTTCATTCTCATTTTATAGATACATGGAGATAAAGGTAGAAGAGTTTTCCAAGCCTTCCCACTGAGCTGGTGAAGACAGAGCCAAAATTTATACCAGTGTAATTGGCTTTTTGGGAGCTTTATAATCTCTATGCTATTCAATTTTTGTAAGTTCTGTACCATACATTCACTTCTAGAAATTTTACTGACATCTTTTATTATGAATATTAATTACACAAGGTATGTTTGTGATGGAATATTTCTATTATCTCAAATATTTGCAAGAATACAAAAACATCTTGGAAATATATTGCTGACAGCTGCTGCAGAGTAATAAAGTGGGTTTTACTCTTTATATATTTCTGCACTTCCTGTCTTCTCCAGTGAAAATATATTCTTTCCAAACAAATATATATATACATATATATATATAAAACAGATAATTATACTACTAATCTCTTCAGTTCATCAAAAATGAAAGTTTGTGCTCTCATTGTTTGATCATTTTTTCATGCCTGCATCTTGTAATCTGAATGACTTTGAAGATAACAATACACAATGTATTAACCATTGTCAATCTGTGATTATCTTGTTTTGAAATTCTATATCATTGCTTTTATTCTTTTTCCATTTTAGAATAAAAAATACTTCGAAGAAGAAAAATACAATAAAAGTATACTCTTTCATAAAGATCAAAACACAGAAACGCTTTTGTCCATTGGTTTATGCCTTAGTTCAGTCTAGCTAAAATATTAATTATCTTGGATAACTGCACAAAACAAAACAGCAACCTTTGGGTCTCTGTATTATTTTCATAAAGTAGTTTATAGCACCAAGAACAGAATGTCTCATGTAAATAAGCTCTCAATAAATGTTAATGAGAGGAATAATTCTGCTGCAATAGATGATTTGGACATTAAGTGTTGGACTTCAAACTGATTTACGTTGCACGAACCAGATCTTACTCAGTAAATGGAAACTTTATAAAAATAAATAAACCCTGTTTGGGAATGACTCTTCATCAGTTAGTTAAAAAACACTTACAAAGTTATTTTTGGAGTATAATAATAGCTTCTATTTGTTTCAAGTAACATCTTTTTTTTGTTTCCATGATTCACATTCCTGATAATCATATCGGTATTTTGCATGAAGAAACGTAATATTCATAAGCATCTTTTAATTTTTCTAGTTTCTTATAAATATTCTACTAATTACTGTGAGCTAATATTGTACTGTATGACTTCATGAATAAAACATGTGCTTCAGGGTAACTCAAAAAGATTAACTGTTGTGGAATGTAAGTTGACTTGTTCATAATTTGGTGCATAATACTCATCAAATTCTGATGATATAATTCTACTCAGCAAGTACAGATTATCAATAATCCAAAGAATTCCAATCCTTTCTGGGGAGTATTCCACTATAAATTTATCTAAGAAAACACATATTATGCACATTAACAAATGTGTATTAAATGTTTTAAACGGTTTTAAAGCATACACAATTACAATGAGAGAAAATTTGTAGCCTACAAATTATGGCTACACAATACAGGCAATGTTTTTTAAACATAACACTAAAATGAGCCTAATTACTCTGACCTACAGAATTAACAGTGACAACTGCATTTCATCAAAGCACTCTCTGTCTTGAAAAATTTCATGAGTTATACCTCATGGGTGATACAATCTTTCTTGACTTAGTAGATTATCCACTACGGATTGTATGCATTGTATTTATTTTCTTGGCTTTATAATTTATTTTAAACCATTGGAAGTTCACTAAGCTTCATGATATGTCAGTTGCTTATGTGTGTAAGCCCCAGTTAATAAGAAGATACCTAGTGCTCAATTGCACATGGCAACTGAGCCTAGAAAACCCAAATGACATCTTTTCAGGTTGCCACAGAAAGTGAGTTTTAAACTATTACAGAAATTGATTGATTCTAACACCCATGTAATTGAAAAATTTAAAATGTATGCTTTCAGTCATTGTAAAAGTCAGAACATTAGAATTTTTTGTTTTCCATCTAATAATTCATTTCTTCATTCGACTACAAAGTACTAAGTAAGAAAATGTCAGGCAGAATCTTTGACATTGAACACAAAGAAGCAAAATATGGAAGACTAGTATGCTTTCCTTGGCTGGACTATCATGTTTTCAAATGATCACCACAATTTACAATTGTATGTGATTTCTTAAAAGTAAATTGTGCCCTTTATATCATTGAAAAGCATTTTCTTTCATTGAAATTTTTTTTAAATACCTAGGAAGATTAATGAAAAAGATAGCATCTTAAATACAATATGTGAAGAAATTACATATCTATTGCTAGTTTCTTAAGATATGTTACAAATCGTTTGGATTTATGATTTGTCAAAACACTTTTTAACATGTAAATATCTGTTTAATTTCTGATTTAGAAGGTAAAGGATATTAGTTTTGTTGTCATTTTTACCCTAAATCCCTGTGGTCTAGACATTCTCCAATTAAATATTCACCACAAGGTCAACTTTGCTATTTTTGCTGTTGTTTGAATTATATTTCAGTCTGTAATTTCAGGGACATATTTTTTTTTTCCAAGGACTTCTTAAGGAAGAAAAAATCTTTCAAAGCACCTCAATTTGAATAATAAATTTAGCCAGCAATTACAATATAGCAAACCATTTTAATTGTCAAAGCTTAATATAATATCTAACAATGTCTCATAAATTGTAAAGTCTGATTCATATTTTTTTCATTTCATCTCAGTTCTCCTTTCTGTTGGCAGGTACGTATAGGTCAGATGATTAATTCTGTTCTTTTGGTCTGGGTTTCCTTAAATTTTGGGTTGGCATGTTGGCAGGTCCAGCATGGTCCCATTTGGAATCACGGGGTCTACTTACATATAATCTCAGCAAATTTTCTGGTTTATCTGTAGATTTGTGAGAGAAAAACATGAATGACCTTTAGAAAAACACAAAAAAGACTCTGAGTTTAAGCAATTTGCTATGCCTCAACAGCCAGTTCTGAAATTGTTCAAGTAAAAGACTGTGCCACAAAGGTCTGAAGTATTTGGCACTGACATCATAGTTTCCAGTGGACAAAAGCTGAAAACATTTCTGAGAGCAGTGAAGACTGTAAAATAGTAAAGAAACGCTGACTGGAGTGAGGTAAAAAGGCAACTGGTATTGGGTAGTAATGAAGCAATTAGCAAAACTATCACTAGAATATTTGAAAACTGGTAATTTTTATGAATTATATGGAATAAGCACTGGAATTCCCAGATAAAATACTGAAAATGGCAGCTAATTATTCCTAGCTGTGTCTGATAATTGCAATGCACAGAAGAGCCTGATTGTGATGGACAGTGTGTGTGTGTGTGTGTGTGTGTGTAGAACAAAGAGAGAAAGGAGAGACAGAGAGCCAGAAAGAAAGAGATAGAGACAGAGAAAGAGACAGAGACAGAGACAGAGACAGAGGCAGAGACAGAGACAGAGTCTGCTCCTGTTAGATTAGAAAACAGCCTTTCATTTGCAGTTTCCCAGTATGTCCTCAAGGACAGAAAATATTTTCTTAACATTTAATTAGAAAACCACTTAACATAATGCCTTAGTGTGTAGTAATAGAACCTCAGTTAGTAATTCTTAAAGACATTAACATGATGGGCCCAGACTTTAGTTCTTTAACTACAAAAGATTAAAGTGGAAAGAAGACTCGCTGAAAAAATTTTTGAACTCTTTTCAAATATACCAGATGTAATTCTTGCTAGAGACTAGAATGATGACACGGTTTTTCATTTTAGCTATGTCTCTTCTAAAGTTTTATCCATTCATTCAGTCATAGACTCTTTCAATAGACACTTATTAGGACATTCTAGTACAAAGTGGTAAGGATGGAAAAACATGTAAAATTCAAAAGCTTGCCATTACGCTTAGTGCGCTCAGAAAAAGGAGACAATCATGCAATAAA
>RJWM01012968.1:0-54820 GCA_004363535.1 Dasyprocta punctata | reverse complement strand
GTTCTTATTTTTTTCTTATAAGTTTAGATAATTTATGTTGAACTGTTGTTCTTTATTCCTTTCTTTTGCTGTGTCCAATCTGCTTCTAACCTCAGGCAGTCTTTTCGTTAAAAAAATCAGTCATGTCTCATTGCTCACATGTACATTTAATTTCTTTCTTATATTTGCTGTCTTTTATTCATTTTGTCCTCTAAAATCTTTTATAGTGATCCCCTGATAGTAATTTTTAAAGTTTTTTGTTGCTTATTTCAACATCTGTACAATCTGTGACTTTCCTTCTTTTGTCTCTTAGTAGAGTTTTTGTTGTTTTGTTTTGTTTAGTACCGGAAATTGAACTTATGACCTCCCGTTTGCCAAGGAGGGGCAGTGACGCTGTGAACCCTCTTCTGTTGTCTATTTTGCTTTAAATTTTTTGACTTCTTGGCATGTTTTGCAATTTTTTATTGTATTCTTTACTACATGCAAAAGTGGTATAGAGACTAAAAATTACTGATACATTTTATTCTTGAATAATGTGGTATTTTCCTTTCTCAGAGGGGAAGAATGAAGAGTGATCTTTTTTGTCTAATTCAGGAATTTTGATGAGTTAGGGCTCAGTTGCTGCTTGAATTGACTTCACTTCACTGACTTTTGAGAACAGTATATGTATTTTTAGTTTATCTTATTTTTTTTTTTGTTAGTACAGGAGCAGCCCTTTTACATTTATGAGGTGCCATCTGTTGTTTTGATACATGTGTTCCTCAGAGTAAACATGTATCTCCTAAAACATTTAGTGTTTTTTTGTGGTGAAAATATTCAAAATGTTTTTTGAAAAATTAGTATGTTGTCATCTGTAATCTGAATTGCTCACTTTTTTCTTTTTTAATAACTCAGGTACTTTGCATTGTGAAAGTGTTGCCTATAACACCGGCCCTAAATTTTCGTTTACTCATTCTATGTATACTATATTATCACTTTCTCCAAATTTTCTTTTGCTTTGAAACATGCATTCTGAAATTGTTTCAAGGTTTCATGTTTTTATATCTAGTGCTTTAATCGGGCATTCATATTTCTACCCTAAAGTTTTCTACTGAAGTCATTTCATAGCTGGTTATGGTTGTGCACACCTGTAATCCGAGCCATCTGGGATGCTGGGGCTGAAGGTTTGCAAGTTCAAGCCTAACTGGAAAGTGAGCAACTTAGCAAGATTCTAGATAGATAGGTAAGATAGATAGATAAATAGATAGATGGCAGCTTAGTAACTTAGCAAGACTCTGTCTGATAGGTAGAAAAGAAAGTAAGGAAAGGGAAAAAGGACTGGGGATATTGTTCAGTGCAGACACTCAGTTCAATTCCCAGTACTACCAAAAAAAAAAAAAAAAAACAACACCCCAAAAAACAAAAATCCCGGAAGAGCTGTGTATCACAGGGATAAGCATATCGCTTTACTAATACAATGATGGATTTTTCAGTTTTAGTTACTGTCATCTTTTAATTTCATATTCTCCACAGAATTGGGAATACTTCAATTTTAGGCTATAACTGAGCTATATCCCCAGCCTGCTAGTTGTTCTTATGTTGAGAAACTACTGTAGAGTTAACTACTTGGGAAGATGAGCTCATGGTAACTGGTAACTATACTCATAAGTTATTCACATATAATAAAGTATAAAAGATCAGCTGCACTGGACGTTTACATAGTTCTGACCAGTTCATTTTCTTCCATTTGGAAAGCTATCTAGCATGCTTTTTATCAGAAAGATACTAAAGCATGAAATTGGTTCAAGAATTAAATGCTTGGTTCACATACTTAATTGTGTTAGGCTATTTCTGCAACAGAGATAATTTTTCTTTTAGGATAAAACAATTTTAGTTACAGAGAATAGGGAAATACAGAAAATCAGTATTTTATAAAAATCAAAGCATACTCCCATTTCAAATGGCAGACGTGTTTTCTCGAGATAATTCACTAATGGACCAGACAGAACAATTTGATGAAAATGTGTTACATTGTAAGAAGTACTCACTAAGATTTTAAATATGTATATTTTTTTCTTTCCCATCTCTCCTGTTTCTTTTCATTTTTTTTTTCTTACTGTATAGTTTGCTGAAAACGAAAGAATTAGGCTAAATGATCATTATATCTTTTTATAAAGTTTTGACAGTTGGTAAGAAATAGAGAGAACAAACATTTTTGTTTTTAGCAGTGGCTTAACTTTAGGGAGTTACTTTCGTGGTCAGTTTCTGAGACTGTTCTAAGAGAACATTGCATGCCTAGACATTATTTTGAACTAATTGACTTATGTTCTTCCTGTTTCTATTTTTTTTTTAGTCTTTCATTATCTTTTACATTTTTTATATTTATATGTGAAATTATAGTTTCATATATTTTTCATTTATCTGGTTTCTCAGTTATGTTACAGTATTTGCAGCCTGGTAACAGCCTGGTAAATGCATCAATAAGTTGAAAATGCTGTTAACAGACTTGTTTTAGGAACACAATACACTATAGGGTGTTGGCTTATCTTCATGATCTGGTGGCTTGACTGGAAATTGGGGCTTTTTATGGTTGGCCAGCATCTTTAGATGGCATCAGATTGTATGTGGCTAGCTAGGGAGAGGATAAAAATTTGTAGTACAATTCCTGCTGAGTACTATGATAAAAGTTGAAAAAGCTTAAGTAGAACCATCACAAGTCAGGAACTGTCTGTATTTGAAGAAAATTAAGCTGCAGAAGAATGTGCTAAGTTCTTAGTGTACATATTTGATTTCATTTTCATTTTGCCTTCGAGGCTTTGGAATTTTTTCCCTCCCTTTCTAAATCAGTTGCATTCTTCTTTACTGATTCTGGTTGAAATAAAGTATTCAAACTTATTTTGAAGATAGGATTTCTTGGCCTGTTTTGCCATTTATCCTTTGAACGACAAAGATTACTACCCCCACCCCCCAAAAGGCTAGAGAAAGTGTGGGAATGGGTTTGATGAGTTTAAGGTGGCCATATTTTTTGTAGTATGTATTATATCATAATGATTCTTCCAGTTTTGATGGCTTTTTTTTTTAAAAAAATCATCTGGGCCTTTGTGGAACATAGATTCATGGGACCTTATGTAGAACAAGAGAATCAGGAATTCTAAAATCTGACCAGTGTCTTTTTTAACAAATACCCCGGAAAATTCTGTTACATAGGTAAAAGAAAGTTTGATTAATCTATTTTTGTTCAGTAATTACTGTACTGGATATTTTTTATTCACTCTTTCAAAAAATAAAACAATTTGAATTGCATTTGTTTATAAAACTCTTTTACTCTGTATAGCTTTTGATGTTCCTTTTACATATATTTATCAGATGCACCTGGAATTGCTTGGGGTTTTTTTATGAGTTTTAACAGTAAAAGATACTTGTTTCATTATTTTTGACACCCAGTAAATATCAAGGATAATAATTATTAATAATCAGTATTAATTACCAGTTTCAGGTATTTACTACTCCCTCTCATTTATATTAGAATTTTTTTTTTGTTTTCAAGTATTTGATTTTCACTGAAATCATCTACAAAATATGTTATCTTATGTATGTGAGTACTGTAGATAATAATCAGGAATAGTAAATTTGGCTTTGTAAAGGTATAGATTTTTCCGTATTTACTATAAAATGTTTATCCTTGCAAATGAAGTTCTTAATGGGAAAAATGATTTTTGTGTCTAGAAACTATAATTTTTGTCTTGATATTTTAGGTTTGGGAGGCAAAGTTATTCCCCAAAAATATATTTCTTTACATGTAGAACATCTATTTCTTAAAATTAATTTCAACTACTTGGAAAATTGCATGCTTCTTGAATGCCAGCTAGCAAATGGAAAATAGCTAATTAGAAATAGTGCAGTCCCCAACTTAACAAACATTCAAGTTGCTAGCTTTTAGAGGTATACACTATAATACTCACTTTGTTGGATTACTGATGAATCTGACATGCAAATATTCATGAAACTTTTTCCTAAGTTAGAGACTTACTGTACACTAATTTAAATAGGTGCATAAAGTTGGTTTGTGCTGTTTATGCTTGGATTTAGTGAAACCTTTCAACTCAGAGTTACATTTAAACAATTTTTTTCTATTGTAGGAATCGCATGCGGCCCAACTACAAATCCTTATGGAATTTCTCAAAGTTGCAAGAAGAAATAAGAGAGAGGTATATTACTTTATATGTTTTCCATAATGTTTCAGTTACTGTTACTGACTGTTCTACAGTGTAAAAAACATTTAACGTTCAGGAAATTCTCTTAAGTTTTTTTATTTTAAGGGTTTTGGTTTTTTTTTATTTAAGCCTTTACAGCTGGATATGTTTTAACCCTTGTTTGAAGATGACCTAGAAAGTTTTTCAGTGAGAGTTACCATAAATACTAACCTCAACTCTATAAAAAGTAGAAAATAGAATTATTAAATGAGAGCCTACCCTTCATTATGAAAGAAAACTTAGGAAAATTTAAAGCCTTAAGTGTTAAAGTTTTTCTTAAGGAAAATGTATATGGAGAAAAGCAAGTAAAAACATACCCACTTATTTAGAACTTGGAAAGTTCAGATTATGCAGGATAGCTAAAAGACAATTTTGTATTATTTTATAAGCAGAATGTTCTGATTTAGCATTCATTAAATTTCTCAGTCTTTTTATACATGTACAAAATGTGGGAAAATAAAAATAGTCAAAATCTTATGCCCTGAATAGTATACTAAGGTAACTAAAATCTGTTTTTTTCTTTAAATTCTCAGCTGTCTCAAATCTCTGATATATTTACTTTAAAAACTATCTATAGTACTTTTTACTCTTAAGAATGTATTAACTGTTATGTGCTTATTGTCTTTTTTTGAAAACAAAATGATGAGAAATATTTTTATTTTGTCAAAGTAATCAGAACTTTACATTATCTTAATATGACATCCTCCTTTCTTTTGATTATTCACTGTGTCCTGTTTTTAACTGGTGTTTTTATTTTCCCCCCTCTGTGGTACTGGGGATTGAACCCAGATCTTTGGGTATGTTACCTGAAGTACTTTACCACTGAGCTAAATACCCGTCCTTTTTTCTGTTGTATGACTGGTCTTGAGTTTGTAATCCTCCTAACTCAGCTTCAAGTACCTGGGATTGTAGGTGAGGGCCACGTTGCCAAACCGTGTTTAATTTTTTCTGATTTAAGTTTGGATTAGATTTGGCTGGTTATTTTGTTATAATAGGTAAATATCCTTTACATGGTTTATGGCTGCATTTTTTTTTTTCATCTTTAACTTGTGGTAGGTTAATTATGATTTTAATATGTCTGTTAGAGAAATACTTATTTTCATGGTATGTTTTAAGATTTAGTTGTGTGTCTTAGTGGGAATGTAAGGAAGGAGGTGGCAGTAACTCATTTGTTTAAATGTCTTAGTGTAGTACACTACTTCTTCAACTACTGTATGCTCAGAATCACCCAAGGATCTTGTTAAAATGGAGTTTCTCATTTGAGCGGGTCTTTGTTGGAACCTGACAATCTGTATTTCTAATAAGCCCCAGATGATGAAGTTTTTGGTCCTTGGACTACCTTTTGAATTGCAAGGCTGAAAATTTTATAACATATGAAAATAAAATCATTAATGCGTCATGTACACTCAGCATTTTTTTTAAACTCTGGAAAATGACATTTTTTTCATATTTTATACATACCTCCCTTTTTAAATAGAAAATATATAATTGTGTTTTATTAATTTGCATGTTTCTTTTTGTCTTAGTCTTTGAACTCAGTGAGAATGAATTTGGTATATAGGAAAGTACCTGATAATGAGTAAGTAAAGGTGCCAATGAAATGAACAATCCAATCATAAGAATTCCTGGAGGTTCAAGTTTTCATTAGCTGGCATTTTTTAGTGCTTTTCACTGCTTCTGTAGGTGTCTGTTGATGCCTGCAACAGATTATTAGACTTGAAATAGTTTCAGGGGATAGGATACAACTTATAACTATAAAAAACTGAAAGTTATAAGATTTTTTTTTACTCTTTAACTAGCAAGCTAACAGGTTAGCCTGCCAGAGTTTCATGAATGCTGGTAGAAGGTCTAAGGCTATGAGTTGGAGATAAAAAAGACTTCCTTACTCATACATGTGGCTGCATCAGCTTCATATTTGCACCATTCCCTGTGACCCCGAGGTCTCATGGTGGCAGATAGGCCCAGGTTGTTTTTGCACACCTGGTGGGTTTGTGTTACACAAAGGAACCCTGTGCTTATTAAGGAAACCCCAATCTTTTGAAGGGCATGCTCGTCAATCTGTCCAGTCTTTCTTCTGTAGGGAGATGCTGTTTTTATTATTTTGGTCAGAAAACAAATCTCCCTCTGCTGGGAATGTTCATTCTTCAGACATCTTGAAAATACAGTTTAGAACAAAAGCTATCATAAGTTAAGCAGAATTGGAGAGATCATTGGAGAATTGTTTTTGACTGACTATATGGTCCTTTATACAATTTGGTTTGGTTTTTTTTTGGTTTAACACATCCCTTATTGAATGACTTTGAATATTTCAGTTTTACACAAATGACTGAGGAACTAGACTTGAACTTTTAGAGATTTACCTAGTACTTTGATTAAATTTCATAAATTTTTCCATTAGTAGAGTCTGGTATTGTAGTGGTATATAATCATTATAAGGTATAATCTGCAAATTTGGTTGATTAATGTCTCGTATTTTAGTGCTCAGAGAATAAACCAAATGGTTATATTTTCTTGTATATATGATAAAATATATTTGCATGTTTAATACTCAAAGCAAATATATTTGTTAAAGATACTATCTCCTATAGTATATTTGATACTCAAACTTATGTAAGTAAGATATAGACTGACCTAGTGGCAAATTTGTTTTTTCTAAGATTAACATTGAAATTTGTGATTTTGTTTGTAACTTTTAATTGGGGTTATTGTTTTAGAAATTGATATACAGTACAGGAGTTAAATCTTTTTTTTAATTTTTTTTAATTTTTTTACCATTTTTTTCTTCTTTGTACCAGGAATGGAACTCATGACCTTGCACTTGGCAGGCAGGTGCTTGTGCTGCTGAGCTAAACCCCTGCCCCCCGCTTTTTTTTACCTTTTTTTTTTTTTTTGGTATGGTACAATCTGCTTTTCACATTTAATATTATTATTATATTTGGCTAGTAATTTAACACTATTAAAATCCTATATATAGCTAGGCCTGATGCCATAGGCCTACAATCCCAGCATTCTGGAAGGCTGAAGCAAGAGGATCAAAGTTTGAGCCTGGCCTTGTCAACTTAGTAGATCTTGTCTCAAACTAAAATATAATAAAGGACTACGGATACAGATCAGTGACACGGCCCTGACTTAATCCCCCACCCCAAAGAATCTTTACTTTCCCCTGCTGACTGCTTTTAGAATATTAAGAGAATTGAAGGTGCAAGGCATATAGTAGACATTTGTGTTAGTTACCTATTACTGTGTTACAAATTACCCTCACACTTGATGACCTTAGGAATCTTAGTGCAGAGCAGGTTCTTGGCTTAGATTCTCAACAAGCTGCAGTCAAGTGGTTGGCCAGGGAGGCATTTTTCTCAAGGCTCAGTTGAGGAAGGAAGTCTTCCAAGCTTGCTCCCTGGCTACTGGAAAGAGCTACTCATGGCCCCAGAGTTTCTACACATGTCAACAGTCTTCTCTCAGAGGGAAAGAGTGAGAAAGCAGCAAGAGGGTATTGAAGACAAATGTCACATACTTTTTTGTAACTTAGTCTTTGAAGTTATATCGTAACACTTTTGCTGTTTTCTACATTAGAAACAAATAATAAGTTTATTCCCAACTTACAATTACACAATGCTAAGAAGTAGATGGTCTTCAGAGGCTGTTGTAGTACCTGCCTACATCACATTCAATAATGAAGTGTATCTAGATGAGCATACTGATCTTCCATCGTGGTCAGATTGAACAAAAAGGCTTTGGATTCCATGTGAAAGCCATTCTCATCCTTTCAAATCTATACTAGTATTTGAACAGTTGCCTTATATTTAATTTGATTTAACTTTGAAGTAGACTTTTAGGCATTTCTGGTACTTTATTGAATAGTTTTGATGAGTTTTGGTTTCCTGTTGGTTTTGCTTCGAATTTAAGTGAATTGAATTTTGAGCTATTTTTTACCTGAAACACAAAAAAGTATAAATCAAATTTATAGTTTTGAGAAGACTGATTATCTATGTAACTGCTATCCTCATGAGACAACAGAATATTTTGGGAATTCCTAAAGCTGCCTGCCTACCTTTTTTCAGATGGTAGCCTTGTCTCTTTCTTATTAGGTAACCAATGTCCTGTACTTACGCAGTTATTTGCTTCCCTTTCTTGTAATCTTTTGCTGCTTAAGTATTTATGCATCTCTTTCTTTTCAGCTGGGCTGTGTGTTTTTGTCTAAAGGGTGTAGTCTGAGAACAGATGTTTCTAATTTTAATAAAGAGTAACTCATCTTTCCTGTTATGATGAGTGTATTTTGTGACAGATAAAGAAATTTTCACCTGTGGTCATGTAAATATTTTTATGTTTTACCTGAAGTTGTATCTTTAACTTTTAGATCTATACTTGGAGATTTATCTTTGTGTATAATGTGTTATATGGGAATCTTGTCATATGGTTATCTGGCTTCCTTAGCATTCTTTAAAAAGCCCATCCTTTTCCCTTTTTCTCTGAAATTTCACTATGTCATGCATTGTATGTCCATATACACATGTATGTGTTTCTAGGTTCTTCTTTCTGGTCTACTGTTGTGTTTGTTTATCCTTTTGAGGACACAGTATTGTATTAAATAATGAACTTTGAATTGTATTAGTCTGTCCTTTTGAGGATACAGTATTGTATTAAATAATGAACTTTAAAGTTTGAAGAAACTTAGCTACTTATGGCTTTTTACATCTTTATATAAATTTAAGAATCACCTAATACATTTCCATCTATTGTGATATTTTTTTAATTAGCATTACTTTGAATCCACGGACAGATAAATATAGTAGAATGTGTCTTTACAATATTGTCATCTAGTTCATAAACAGTGGTGCCTCAGTTCACGAACTTAATTCTTTTCATGATTCTGGTCACAAATCAAGTAAGACAAGAACCAAATCAAATTCAGTGGTTAGGTTCATTGTTGCTCTTATGGGGAAATGTGATTTGGTTCTCATCCAGTTCAGTTTGTGACCAGAAACTTAGAGAGAATTGAGTTCATGAACCAAGGTACCAGTGAACATGGTATTTCTCTATGAAATAACATGTTGTGTGTGCGTGTGTGTATGTATACATACATATACATACATATATACACACATATGTATTCTGATTCTATGTATTTATTGAGGTTTTAGAAAATCTTTAAAAATTTTGGTATTTTTCAGGTTATCAGTCTTATTTTTCATTAGTAATTTTTGGTGATTTTGTAAATGATGCCTGTGTCTTTAATTTTAGTTTCTTGTTGCTGGTATATAGAAATGAAGTTGATTTTCATGTACAGATTTTTTTTGAAAATCCAGCAACCTTATTAAACCCATTAATTTCATTTTATTTGTAGATTCTCACGTTTTTATGTACACATCATAATTTGCAAATAATAATAGTTTAGTGTCTTCGTGATCCTTATCCTTATACCTTTTATTTATTTTTCTTGTCTTACTCTGCTGGCTAGGACATCCGGTACAAAGATGAATAGAAGTGGTGATAGCTGGGCATCCTAGTCTTGATGCTGATCTCAAAGTGAAAGCATTCAACGTGTCACCATTAGGTATGATGTTTTCTGTAGGTTTTTCCTAGGTATTTTTTATCATTCAGGAGTTAAATTTGTATTCCTAGTTTGTTAAGTAATTTTTTTTCTTTATTTATTAGTGGGGTTGACTATACTCCAAAATTTTTATGCATCTAAGACAGTCATACTATTTTTCATTCTGCTACAGTGAATAATTACATTGGTTTAATATTGCAGAGTCAGTCAGCTTTGCACTTACAATGACTAGCCACCCTGATTGACGCAGACTATCTTTTCCTAGGTGATTTACATTCTATGAAAACCCACCAGGGCAGTTGACTACCCTTATTTGCATCTCTGTGTAAACCATTTCTGGTCATTATGTATATTTTCTTGTATGTGGTTTAGATTATTAATATTTTGTTTAGGATTTTTGTGGTTTTGTTCATGAGTGAAATTGTGGGATTTTTTTTTCTTACATGAATTCCGTGCAATTTTGTAATAAAGATCAGTTAGCTTTGCCAAATGAGTTGGAGAATATACCTTTTAAAATGTTTTTTGGAAGAGCTTGTTTAGTCTAGGATTGATATCTTTGTCAGATGTTTAAAAGTCTTGCTGGTGGAGGCATCTGGACTTGTGGTTATTCTCAGGAAAATTCAAATTATTGATTCAACTAACTGTTGAACATTTATTTATTCAGGTTTATTCAAATTTTTGTTTTGCATATCACTTTTGATATATACTTTTTAAAGGAGTTTTTTTCCTCACAATTTTATTTTTTCAACATAATTTTAAAACTTTCTGGCATAAGTATTAACAGAGTCCCAAGTTTTTAGTATCCTTCCTAATCCTGTGTCTTGTGTTGTTTCCTTTTTCCCTTTTTTCTTGATCAGTTCTTGACAGACATGTATCAATTTTATGAGTTTTGTTTATGAACCAGCTTCTGGCTTGTTCTTACTGTTTTATGTTTGTTTTCCATTTAATTTATGTTTTTTATTATTTCCATTGTACTTGCTCTAGGTTTATTTTGTTCCTTCTAATACCTTAACTTGAATGTACATATTACTGTGCAGATTGCTTTTTCTCCTATAGGCATTTTTGGCCATAGTTCTTTTTGTTTTTAGCTGCATATATTGATTTTGGTGTCTTATTGTGTTTGTTGTTCTTTAATCCAAAATAATTTCCTTATTTTCATTATGCTTCTTTATTAGGGCTGTGGTTTATTTAGAAATAAACTTATTACTTGAACATGAGTTTTCTCGTTGTCATTTTTATTAAGGATTTATGTTTTAATTATGGGATGATCGGAAAACACCTATTCTGTTACTTTGCATACTGTATTTGCTCTACCACCTTGTAGTTTATTAAATTTTGAAACATTTGTGCTTGGAAATAATGTGTATTTTGCAATTATAAGTGCAGTGTAGAGTGATTCATTTGTGGGAAAAATTATCTGTGTCCTTCTGAGTCTGTATTTTTGCTATATTTATTATTTATTCATTGTGTTTGAGTTAAATTTTCCATAGGAAGTATATAGTTGGAATAGTGTATAAACCACTTTCAATCTTTTATGTAGACCATTTCAGCCTACCATTTTACATGTTTCTTTTTTCTGTCTTTTATTGTTGTTGTTGTTATACTTTTCTCCCTGTGGATTTTTGCCCCCTGCACTGGAAATTGAATCCAGGGAATACTGACTTACACTCTTACCCTTTTATATATATTTTTTTATTTTGAGACAGAGTCTTGCTAAATTGCCCAGACTAGGCTGGAACTTGGAGCCTTGTACTTCACAGGCAGTTACTGGTGTGTGCCATGATGCCTGGCTTTTTTGGGGACTGTTGACCTCCTTTTTTAGAATTTCATTTTGATTCATACATAATTATTTTTTGTTTTTTGAGACAGTGTCTCACTATGGATCCCATGCTACCTTTGAACTTGTACTCTTACTGCCTCAGCCTCTCTAGTGCTGGGATTACAGATCCGTGCCACCATGGCTGGCTCATACTCATGTATAATGTTTTTGAATGCATTTCTTTGTATAGTTTAATAGTGGTTGTTTTTAAATAAGCTTTCTTACTTTGTTCCTTCTTTACATATTTTTAGTTGTGCTTGTTCTATGGTTTCGTTACAACCTAAAACTATGACTGTGGGAGGAATCATGAACGTTTTAAAATCAAGTCATTAGGTATTGTATGCATATATTTTTAGGGTGGTAGTGTAGAACAGTAAGGGTTTTGACCTGCACATTTCATCCTCACTTTTGCTTTGTGTACTTTATCTAGATAAATGTTTTGAGTTGGGTAGTAACTCTTAGAATTAGAACGATTTTACTACTCCTTTTCTGTACTAGCTTTTTCCCCTAAAAATGTAGCAGTTTTTTCTTTACTTTGAAATAATTATAATAAATGTATCTAGATTACAGTAGCTTGTAAAAAACAGAATTCACATGAGTTTAATACCCAGGCTTATTTTTTTTGAGCCACTTAGAGTTCAAATACATGAGTCCTAAAGATATTTTTAATTAAATGAATCCCAAAGATATCAGAGCTAATGTTCATTGAGGACATTTAAATTTTGAATTCTTTACATTTCATTTAGTAAGGACATCTGAAACTTTTCATTTAGATATGAATGGTTCTATACATTTTCTTTGGCATTTGACACTATTAGGAGAATTCTGCTGTTGGATCATGCTCTGAAGTAGCATTGTATTATTTCTCTAACTTGTTGTTAATAGATTAATAAATATTAATTTTTTTGTTAAAGAAAACTTAATGTAACTTTTTTCCTTTTTTAAAAAATTACTGTTTATTTATGTTATCATACAATACTAGGGATTGAACCTGGGGCCTTTGTACTGAGCTGTGTTCCTAACCTATTTTTTATTTTGAGACAGAGTCTTGCTAAATTGCTGAGTTACAAGGCTGTGATTGAACTTGCAGTCCTCTCTTACCTCAACCTTCCATAGTGCTCAGATCACAGACATACATCACCATGCCTGGCTTCCTTTTTAAGATTTGTGGCCTGGTACCTTTTCAGGCTTAATAGGTTATATCATTTTGTTATATATTCTATAGGTAAATTAATCAGGGCAGCGTTTTTACCTTAGTTACTTGATTTTTAATAGACTAATGAAACTACTGTTCTTGGAAGTAAGAATTACTTGAATATTGGCAGTTTTACCTTTTTTTTTTTTTTTTTTTTTTTTTTTTGCGGTACCGAGGATCAAACTCACAACCTTGCGCCTGCCAGGCAGGCGCCTAACCCTCTGAGCCAAACTCCCGGCCCTGAATATTGTCAGTTTTACATACTTAATCTTATGTACGATGCCCTGCATATATACCAATAAATATATTAACCAACAAAAACGTGAAGGCACTTCGAGAATGGGACAGTATCTTCAAAGAAAAGAGCACTTGATATTTGGAGATCTCAGGCGACCCCAAAAATTTTTTCTGTTATTTCTAACAGTGTTATGAAAATTATTGACTTTATCTCAGTTATGTATTATGTAAGAGTGATGTTGGATGTCGTTTGATGTTGACATTGTTAGTAATTTTTTTTATTCTCCTTTTAGATTTATTTTTTTAAAGCAGTCATACTAAAGATCCCTCAGAATAAAACATTTATTTTCATAAAGATTTTAAGAGTGGAGCTTATCAAAGTAATTAAATGAAAATGTTTAAAAAATCAGTCACTAAGAGGACATCTTATTGATCTAGTGGTCAGCAACAGTAGAATTATCAGTGGTCATGAGCCAAGTCTTTAGTGGTGGTAGACATAACTCATGTTTAAAAATGACTAAAATTGGTAGCGAGTAATTTAGTTGCATTGTATGTGCTAGACTGGAGTGATTTTAATGTTACGGTGGTGTTGGCAGTGGCAATAGAATGGAATAGAAGTTGCGAATTCCTATGAAATCCTGTGAACTGGAGCATTTGAGACTTCTCAGATGATCATCCTTTGTTTGAGAGTTCTAAGACAAGAAATATCTTTTCAGGAAGAGCAGTGTTTGTGTTAAGGTAGAAATATTATGTGACAAATTTTAAGGTGTATGGAAATTTATCAAAGTAGATGAATGAGTCAAAAGTCTTTGGCCGTGATAATCACTGTGGTAAGCCCTGGTTTATCTGATAATATATTGACTTTTCCCTTGGTTTTGTGGCTACCATTTACCTTTCTTTCCTGGTTAATACTACTTTTTCCTTTGTCCATTTTTTTTTTTTAACATGGACTTTTCTTACCATCTGGTCTTTGTTTTAATTTTTAGCTACACAGTGCTAATTGATATTGGGCAATTTCATTAATTGCCATTGCTTCAGATTTATTATATCACTTTTTTGTGCTTTTTGAACTGTTGTAGGTGTTAATTTTTACTCTGGTTATTCTGTCTATACCTACTGTTTTCCACCAGGGAATGTTTTATTAGTTCTTTAAGACACAATCTTTGATTTTATTTCAGATCTGATTTTAGTTGTCCAGTTGTTCAAATGGCCAGCACTCAATTCTGCTGTTCTTTTCAATGCTTAGCAAAATGCCTAGGATTGCAAAATATTTGAATTAATAAATTGTCAACTAGATTACCAACTATGCCTACATTATTACTGAAGAGAAGGTGCTAACGCTAATAAACCTAAACACATACACACACACACAGTTACCAGTCATTAAAGGAATAAACCAATAATGTACTGTTTTCAAAACCCAGTGGAACTTTAATAGTTTTTATAAAAGCATGGATTCTGGAGCACGAAGGTCACCTTGATTTGAATTCCAGTCCTGAGCCAGACATGGTGTCACATACTTATAATCGCAGCTCTGTGGGAAGGTGAGACAGGAGGATTGCAGGTTTGAACCCAGCCTGGGTAATTCAGTGAGATCTTATCTCAGATTAAAAACCAAGGTGTGCAGGTGTATACTGTAGGTGTAGTTGAGTATGTAGCTGAGTTCAGTCCTGTGCAGGGACATGGAGAAAGGAATAATACAGTAAGTTCTGCCACTTAGATGCTGAATGATCTTGGGCAAAGTTAATTAACCCTTCTGTTCTTTTTAAAGGCAGTAGAACCTGTTTCACATCTAACAATCAATATTATGTAATTGCTCATTGTTGCTTTATATTTTGAAAATTGGCCTGTTACTGTATTTTAAAAATTGGTTCAGGGGCCGGGAATTTAGCTCAGTGGCATAAGCCCCTGGCAAGCATGAGGTCGTGAGATCAATCCCCAGTATCCAAAAAAAAAAAAAAAAAAAATTGATTCAGTCTTTCTGGTTAGAATAAGACAGCAGATTATGCTGTGATAGAAATTTAAATTGGTATAGTGTTTCTGGAAAGAAATAGTGTGTTACACAATGAAGCTAACTTGCTTTTGGTTTAACAATTTCATCTTATACTTAATAAAATCTGAAATGTTTTCTAAATTCAAAATGAGATGAAATCTGAAAGAACTCCTTATGTTCTAAAATTGTTATTATTCTTTGTGGCACTGGGGGTTGAACCCAGGACCTTTGCACTGAGCTATAGTCCCTACCCCTTTTCAAAAAATTTGAGACAGGCTCTAAGTCACAGTGTTAATTCAGTGAATTCAGGTTGGGCCTGAACTTGTGATCCACCTGTCTCAGCCTCCCAGAATTGAAATTACAGGTGTGTGTCACTATTCCTAGCTTCCACAATTATTTGTCATAGTTCATAAACAATTTAAATCTCTAATAAGAGAACAATACATAAATATATTGTTAAATGTTATGCATCAGTTGAAGTGTTTGCATTTTAATAGCATGGAAAATGAGTATGATGCAATGGAAAATATGAAAGATTGAAAATCTTAAATATGTTTTAAAAGTCCATAAGAACATGTTAAGATGCTAATTTATGATTGCTTTTAGGTGGTGGGATTTAACCTGTTTCAGGCTTTTACTTTTAAGATGGGGTGATTGGTGAGGAGACATGCTGAATTTGTTTTTGTGTTTTTAACAAATAAGGTAATGTGAAAGTTCTTTGAATATTTTGTATTTTTTTCAGTCACTTATTGTCATTGTTCCATCTTTCATATTTTTATTGTAAAGTCAATCTCTGTTGTATTAAAGAAGTACAACATTGTGTTTCCTTAAAGATTGTTACTACATTTGAACTTTACAGTTTAGAGATGCTTCTTTTAAATGGTGATTTTTTTTCATACTCCTAATTTACCATTAATGCTCAGTTTTCTAGAAATCATTTATCAAATGTAATTTATGAGCATGACAATACTGGTATGGTTTGATTTAAGCTTTTTATTTTTATTTTTTTTTTCCTTTCTCTCTTTAATCTACAGCAACTGGAACAGATCCAGAAGGAACTAAGTGTTTTGGAAGAGGATATTAAAAGAGTGGAAGTAAGAAATTGACAGTTTCTGACATCTCTAGCAATTTTTCAATTTCATGAAATTGCCACCTTTCCTTTAAGTAGCTGTATTAAATTTATGGGATTGGTCTTGGTTATAAAGAAAGTAGTAGATGGGCCTATAGTTTTGATTGAGTGTGCACTTTTATGGAAAAAGATAACATTTTCTTGATATTAAAATAGCAAAAATCACTTAATTTTCTTGATGTTTATTATGTTAACATAAGTCAATTCTGTAAGAATCCTCATTGTTACCATTAAAATGATTCTTCAATATTCCATTATTTTATTAAGTAAAATTTTTTTATTTACTATATTTACTAAATTGTAAAGTTAATTAAAAGAGAGATAAGAGAACATATTGGCAGTATTCTGGAAATTTATAATATTATCTAGTTTAGTTACAGACTCCATTGGAGGATTATTGTGAGCTTGTTTGCTATTGGTATATAAAGTGATTTATTGCTTTTGATAGTATTTAAATTTAATGTGTGGTTTTTATTATTCACATGTTACAATTTTCTTTTTCCAACATGTAGAACATGTTCAAGAATAATAGATTTAATGTTTTGTGGATTTTCAGTATCCTGTGTACCATTACTAACTTAGTATGTTTGTGTTACTTGCTTGACTGTATAATTGAGCTGAGCCTAAATTATCCAGCAGTGCCTCTATCTGATAATGGAATATGAGGAACATTTTCAGATTTCCTGTTTTTCCAATAATCAAACTATAGAATATGAAAAAGGAGGCTGGTTGTTACTATGATTTAAAACTGTAATTTATGTGATAATAGTTGATCATGAGGCCTTTTCCTTAGGTTTAATCATAAAAAATTAGAGTTTGTCATTATTAAACAAATAAAGCTAAATTTTGAATTAATAAACTTGTTATTTTATCCCTGTCTAGGGAATTTTTTTAAAGCAGAAAATGAGATATCTGTTTTCTTTTTTGTTTTAAATACTTGAACCTTAAGGACAGCCTGGACTGCATAGTGAGATACTGTCTCAAAAAATAGGGCTGGGGATTTAGCTTGGTGGCCTAAGTGCCTGCCTGGCAGGTGCAAGGTTGTGAGTTCGATTCCCGGTACAAAAAAAAAAAAAAAAGAAAGAAAAAAACCCCCAAAAAACTTGAACCTTATGATCCAGTTACCACACTTTCGTATTTATTTGTCGTAATGCGTAGCAATAGGTAATCCCACAAATGAATGATTTGCTAATTCAGTGTTCACATGGTATACTGTTTGTCTTCTTTAAAGTACCTGTTTTTGCCTTTTTTTAAACATATTTGGTGGCATCATTGGTGATGAATAGTATTAGGTAATTTATAGTTCCTTAACAATTTGTACTATAGAAAAGACTTAGATCTTAAGTTTCCAGATTTTCTTTGCTTTTGTACTCTCTGGAGAAGAATCCTTGAGAAATTTGGGTGTTGACACCAAAAAGGAACAGATGAAAATCCACTATTGGAAGGGAATAGAATATTCTGTTTTTGAGTTGTTCATGTTCTATTTGGATATCTACTATAATTCAATTAATTGTATTTTTAGGAAATGAGCGGCTTATACTCTCCTGTGAGTGAAGATAGCACAGTGCCTCAGTTTGAAGCTCCTTCTCCATCTCACAGGTACAAAGCTTTACTCTAAGAATTACTTAGGATTTGTATTACAGAATACACATACAGTGTCCTTGTGAGCCTTTTCAATGGAATGTATGAAACCCCTGAGAAATTATTTCTGGTTATGATCTAGAAATGATACTCAGGTGGCCCATCTGTTTTGCCAATGCTTTTGATTAACTGTGAGTTGTATGTAAATTTTGAATTCACAGTTGGATTAAAAGTTTGTTGAATTTCTTGAAATAATGGGAGCTTTATACTTACAAATTAAAATCGGCATTCAAAATTCAATTTGGGAACACGAAATGGTAATATTGAGGGAAAAATATAAAAATCTTGGACTTTTTCTGTAATTCATTGACTTTTCCTTGATGTACACTCTTCACAGATTTAAAATGATGGCATTAGCCACATTGCTAATTTAGCTCCCTCTGGTATTTTTTTTTTAATAACTTAGATTTATTTAATTATTTTTATTTTCTTATTTATTTGAATATTCTTATTTAATTCTTACACTTATTTTCTGTATTGAATACGTATAATATGCTAGACACTGTCCTAGGTGTTGAATCTAGCTGACAAAACTCCTGTGCTTATGGGATTTACCATTTAGACGTGTCTGTAGAGGTTAGAGGAGACATGAAATGAGTGAATGTGTAGCACAACATTAATACAGAAGATTGCATGTAGTTTGGCTAGTTGGACTTCTCCAAGAGGTAACATTTAAAACAACAATTGAAAAAAAGAGTAAATATGATGAAAAGTTATAGAATGTATAGAATCAGATTTAGATTTTAAAATGTTTATGTGGGTTTCCATGTGGAAGATAGAGAACACCCTACCTTGTCCTTCCCAATCTTATGTTACTGGAAGCAGGGAAAAGAGGTAGGAAGCATTTTAACAGTCTAGCAGCAAGGAAATTATAGTTTGGATTAGGGTTTTATGGGTAGAAGAGATAAGAGTAATTATAAGATAAAATGGCAGATCTTGTGGATGATACAGAATTTCATGAAGTCTATGAAAATGTTGGAGAATTGCTAAAATTGCTTTTGGAGTTACTGTCAGATGAGATTCTGGCAGTTATATTTATTAACAACTGAAGGGGAAATAGGCAAACAGTATTGTTTAAAAAGGTTTTGATACTTTTTTTTTTTAAGCAAGTGATTCAAACATCAGTTTGGGATTGAGAAAGGCATTTGGAAAAATTGATGTAGACCTTAAATACTCTTAAAAATTGACCCTTAAGATTAAGATATGAAGTAATTGCTGTGAAGAAAGTTACACTGTCTATATTTGTTATTTGTTGTTGTTGTTAAGAAATGCGTGTAGTTGCAATAATATTAACCTATTTTTTATCATTATTAGCTGCATTGTTCAAATGCTAGATAGCTTTGGTTTTCAGTCCTCAATATTTAGATTATTCTCTCTTTTAAGCAGGCTTACTTTAAAAAAGCCTTTTTAGAATTCATTTATTTTTCTATAACAAGGACCTTCTT
The DNA here is from genome assembly GCA_004363535.1 of Dasyprocta punctata. NCBI lineage: Eukaryota > Metazoa > Chordata > Mammalia > Rodentia > Dasyproctidae > Dasyprocta > Dasyprocta punctata. Next base: position 35,599 of record RJWM01012968.1, on the reverse strand, counting down.
TATGTATCTTGTCATTGAATCCTTTATGTAGAACCTGAGTTTATGTTTATTAAACTGTGCATTTCTATGAAATTAAAAAATCCAAATAAAGGGAGTCGTTTTATGCCATTTTATATTTGTCCTTAACTTGCATAATTGTCACGTCCTGTCTATGCTCTTCTTGCTGCCTTCTTTAGATCTAAGCGTCACAAGGAATCCAGCAATGGTTTTTTACCTATTCTCTGATGCATTATTGCTAGAAACATGAGCTTTTTTTCCCTCTGAAAATAATTCATAACAGTAAATTTCACATTATTTCTTTTGCCTAGAAACCTCCACCTAATTCATTTATTTTTTTATTTTTCTATTTTTGTTTTTTTTGCAGTTACCAAGGATCGAACTCACAACATTGCACCTGGCAGACAGGCGCTTAAGCCACTGAGCCAAACTCTTGGCCCTAGTTTTTTTGAGGCAGGGTCGCACTATGTAGCTCAGGCCGGCCTTGTACTCATGTTGTATGTAGCCCAAGCCGACCTCGAACTCATAGCGCTCCTCCTACCTCAGCCTCCCAAGTGCTGGGATTAAAGGCATGTACCACTACGCCTGGCTTGGATTCATTTAAATAGCTTCCCCTCTCTCCAGTCCCTTATTTCTATCCCTAAGAATCCAATTTATGGCAAGCTCTCTTATTATTTTTACAGACCGTTTCCCTAAAAAGTGAGGGAAGGGAAGGGAAACGACATAAAATTCATCACTTATTTAAATAAAAGTCCTTTTTATTTTGTTCCTACTTTTATAATGTGGTAGTTTGTGTGAATTTCCTATGCTTTATGATAATCCTATGCATATGGATTATTTTCTTAAACTTCATTATTATATGAACATTTATACTTAGTATGGGCTTAATATATATTTTTGAGTAAATACTTAACCTAGAATATCACTTAGTTTTCATAGTTCATGATACTTAGTTGAAGAATAACCTATAGTATACTGAAGACATAAACTAATTATTTTGATTTTTTTTTTTTTTTCTTAATCGTCAGCCAAGCATGGTGGCACATGTTTGTAATTCTCACAGTCAAGGCTGAGGCAGGAGGATCGCCTTGAGATCCAGGCCAGTCTGGGCTACATAGTGAGTTCAGTGCTAGTCTGAAACACATAGCGAGAACCTGTCTCAAAAAAGAAATAAACAAACAACACACAACAAAATTATCACATAGGCTTTCCTGGGCTGGGAGTGGGATGAGTATGTGATTATTCTCTTGATAAATTTCAGTAGAATAATTTTTAAGCTTTTAAATCTTTACCCATGCCAGCTTTCTCATGAGAATCAATTCAAACCAGATTGCTGCTCTCAGGGACTTAATAATCTTGCTTTGAATTCTGAGAAAGAAAGTTTTCACAATCTGCATTGCAAACTATAGTTTACATTTTACTGTTGCATAGTGTGTATGTGTGTGAGAGATACAACATGCCAGTTAGGATGGTAGATAAGCATGGTTTCTTACCTGTTTCTAAATGGACTTGATTCTTTTATCTGAAAGGGTCATTGTGAGTATATATAAAATCTGTTCTTTTAGAAAGTGAAACATTTTTGTCATTCTTTTTCCTGGCAGTATGATGACAGTGCACTTATGTTTAGATTGAAACATTTTTAGATATGGTGTAATTATCTGTGAATTTTTGATGGAGGTCAGTGGGGTGGACTTTATCTTACAAGGACTAATGTGGATTTTGAGTTCTTTAAAGTTTGCTAGTTTAAGTGTGTATGTGAATAGGAAGCACAACTAAATGATTGATTCCAAAACATGTGAAGTGAGAAGCTTAGTAAGAAATTTGGTCTCATTCTATGACTAACTGTAAATATGGTGGGATGAAGTATTGGCATACTTTCCTCTATATTTTAAATTCTCTTCGGGTTTGTTACTATTTTTGCCTGCAGATTTCTCAGTGCTTTACATTAATGTGACTTCTGTCTTAGAAATAATTGTTTCATAATTGCTTTTTGTCTTTAAGCAAATATTTCAGAATTGTCAGTTATCAGTCTCATGTCTGTGTTTTCAGAACTTCGGAGAACTTGGTTTGAAAAACATTAGTTGAAACTTCTCTGCGTTAGCTGGATTCACTGTAATAATCCAGATAGTTGCTAATTTTAAAATTTATCTTGTTTTCCTAAAAATAAAATAGTAATACAGTGTAATACAGTAGCCTCTTACCTTTAAAATACTTCCAATGATAAGAAATTTGCTATTGATGATAAATTTAATGCTTTATGAGGGTTGTATATCAATTTAAATTTGAATTGTCCTGCAAGTCTGTGATACAGGAAGAGGGAGATATAAATAAAATATAGATGAGACTTTAGATTTTATACGTTCTTGATTTTTTACGTGTTGGATCATTGATTGGCTTATCTCTAGTAAATAATGTGTTGTTAATGACTCCTTGTTCACATATTAATGCTTAGGTACGTAGCACTTTTGGCAATCATTGACTCAACTGCTTTATTTTACTTAGAAAAATAACTTTTTCTAGCACCATAGGAACTGAAATATTTTTATGCTCAAATCTAACTAATCTTTATAAATTTATTAGTAATGTATTGTTAATTTTAAATAAACCTTTCTGTATAAATCTAAACATTTTTAATATAATCTTTATTTTCCTTATTGAAGAGAGGAAGATTGTATGTAGCAGTGCAGGAGCTCTTCTATACACAAGCAAACACTCCCCCCACACCCAATCTCCAAGACCACATAATTATTTAAAAAACAACAACAACAAAAAACCTTATGAAATCTCAGGTATACTTAATGTTTTACTGTATTTTAATGATTACCTATGGTGTAGGAGTAGTAATAAAACCAGTTGATTGTTTTATTGTTCTGTTAAAAGTGACAGTCCTTATGCTGACCCTCCTTGTGAAGGACTTGGACTTGTTGCCATTGAAAGATACTGAATTTTTATTTTTTTCATTTACTTATTTTTTACTTGTTTTTCATTACCTGCTTAAATTTATTTCTTTAGTTTTCCAAGAGCTTAAACAGCTTTTCCTATGCTGACCAATTGTTTGCATGCCTTTTAAATTTTTTATTGGTGCATGTATTAATTAAGCACCTTACTAGGTTACATTGTGGCATTTTCATACAACCCATGTAATATAGGTTATCAAATCTGTCTCCTCTGTTACCCTCCTTTGCCTTGCCCTTCTTTCTCTCCTGATCCCTTTCTTTTATGACACTGAATTTTAAGTTAAACTAAAGCAAAAATAAGTAGAAAATATAGACATAAACTTAATTGATAATGATACAAGGGTATCTTTTGTATATCATTTTCTCATTAAAATTGATAGGTAATGCAACAGGTTATGAAAATGTTTCTTGAAAGGTGTAATTTTCTTAGAAAGGTTTCATTTAGAATATTTGAAGAATTTATTTTAAGTCATTCAGCCAGTATTTGAAATGTACCAGGCACGTCAAACACTGTTAAGCACTGAGATACATCTGTCATTGTGAACGTGACAGATCCTGGAACCCTCTTCTCATGATGAGGTAGTTGGAAAGTAACATAAGCTGGTGAACTGATTGTTATTCTTAAAATATAGTACAGTATATGTAGACTTGATGATTCTAAGAATTTTAATCCATCAAAATGCATTTTAACTTGAAAACTTCATTATGTTTATTTGTAGGTATCTTTGGGTTCTTGTTGTACACTGTCATTTTCAGTGCTTGATGAAGCTGTTAACAGTCCATTTAAATTCTGAAATCCGAGGTCTTGTAGAGGCCAAATTTGAATTCAGTAGTATCAAGCCAGACCACTGTGTGAAATAGAGATTTTGAAACTCTGTTACCAAATATGAGCCATTAGTTCACAGATAGAATTTAGAGATAAACATGCAGACAAATGGTAGAAATTATGCTTAGAAAAGTATAGAAACACGAATTAAGTTGATTTTGTGTCTGTTTTGCTGACACTGCTGGCATGTTTTAAAATCTTTAATTCAGACACATAATTTTCATTTTACAAAGAAAGCTCAAACACTCAACAGTAAGCTTATGTAACATCATATATCACATTGTGAAGAATGAGTAAAGTTTTTTAATTCTTCTACTTTTGGAGTGGGCTAAAGTTGCACATTTCTCTGTAATGTTTTGAAACTATCTCAACTCCAGTTCGTGGGCTTGGGAGACTTAAAATTAAGTCTTCTTGAGCAAAACAAATTATTGCTATTTATAATTTGTTTCCTGTGGATTGTATTTATGGACTGTGATCAGATTCTGTTGCTTATGGCTTTTGGTCTTTCAAGTTAGAGTCATACAGGAAATTTCATCCCTTTGATTATTGGCTTAGTCATTTTCCTTGTTGCTGTGGCAAAAGACTCTGCATGTGCTGCTTCAAGAAGCAGAGGTCTGTTTTGACTCATGTTTGAGTCCGTGAACAGCCAGCCTGTTCCTGCTCAAGATGGCATGACTGAGGGGTGTGGTGGAGGAAAAGTTGATCAGGACATGGCAGCTCAGAGGCAGAGCATGAGAAAGAGCTGGAAAAGGAGATGCATCCTACCAGGTCATGCACTCAGGGACCCACCTACTTCCCACCAGGTCCACTATAATAATAAATCTTCAAGTGATGCTGCCATTTCCCATTTCTGCAGTTTGTTTGTTCCCTATCCAAGTCCTGTCATATTTTCTTTGTTGTGATGTCATATCCTTTAAATCTTTTATTATTTTAGAATGCTTCCTCTAAATTTATTTTAAAAATCTTTTTCTGTAGTTCTTTCAAGGTAGTTTTTGTAACTCTAAGAGCATATAGCACCTATATCATCTGATAATTAAACATTTTTCCCCTGTGAAGTACAAATAAATTGGGAAGCAGTAGTAGAATATAAAGTATGCAGCCAAATACAGGACTTTGTGTAATAAACTGTGACTTTACTAGTCTTATTCCTTTCAGCTTACTTTTTTCTGTTTTTGCAGTTCTACTAAGCAAAGTTTTTCTTTATGAAAGAGGTAGTAAAGCAATAGGCTCAGACTTGTTCCATCTTTTAGAATATTTCTACATATACTTTTTACATCTACCAGCAGTTTCTCCCTAAGAAGAGAACGTCTTTTACAATGAAAACTTTAAAATCGTTGCCCTTTTCTTTTTTCAACTTCAGGATTATTGTGTAGTAACTCACATTATTAAAAGCAATACAATATTATGTTCCCTTGTTTCCTTATACATAATTGCAGCTCTTTGTAACTTTGTGCTAGTAAAAAGAGGATAAGAGGGTATTAGCAAAATTTTTTCTAGACTTTTAAAGCATGATATTTATATTTAAATAAAAAATCTGCCCTAGAAAAACTGCCCTGGAAAACTTGGTTTGCGAAATATGCAACTGTTAGAATAATATTGTAGCTCAGTATTGGGTACTGCCTTGTAATTTACATACACTATTTCTTCTAAACAGATTTAATAGATTTTATCTTTGTTTTTTATTTTACCAGTTAGTAAACTGAGTCAAAAAGACAAAGTAATTTTAATTTACTCAATATCACCCAGAGACTCAACTGATATCCTTACCAAGGCATTCCTACTCCAGAGCCTATGAAATTTTGAGAGATGAGAGAGTTGTGGAAGACATTCCAGAGTTGGGAAAGGGAGATAAGTGAGTTTTCTGCGTAAACTGAATGGTGATTCTTCAAGAAGAGAAGGCATGGGTCACTTTGATGGCTGTACATAAGGATTCTGAAATTAATGCTACCTGGGTTCAAATTTCATTTCTGAAACTTATTACCATTGTGACCTTAGTGAAGTTTAATATTTTCTGTACACACCTTTGTTTTCTCATTTGAAAAATAAGGATTAACAGTGCTTGAGTTGTCAGATAAAATGTGATGTTTGAAGAAATGAAAATAATGTCTGGCACATTGTAGGCATTCAGTAGATATTAGTCATCAGTTGACAGATTATTCTCATCAGTTGACAGACTTTTTCACATCAATTTTGGTTGATATGACGGTGTCAAATGTTAAAAAGTATGGAGAATATAAAAGGAAAAAGATGAACATTTAGACTGATTTCTGGGAGGGGGGAGTTGATCTGCAAAGTTGAGGCCATAAGAATTTTGCTTGTTAATAATTGAGGTTTACCATTAATTTGAAATTCAGTAAAATTATTAAAGTATAAAAAATTTGTCAGATTGTTTTCAGGTTACTTGTTTAATGTGTTTTGTTTTGAGGAAACTGGCTCAATATAAAGAATACTGGAAAGAAACATTGTTTCTGTAACTAAATGATTTACTATATTGAGTATAGAAGCTTATTATTTTTTGCTTTAAATTAATGGCTAAAAATGTCAGTGATAGCATCTAATTTCATATGTGTACTTGGCAATTTTTAGCCTATTTGGTTCTTTTTTCAAAAAATCCTATACTCACTGACTTTTTTGTTCAGCCTTAAATGATCTGAGTATGCTTACTTTGCTTATAGATTCAAAGTTATCTTTCATTATAATTTGGCTATTATGTATATTAATAACTTAAATTGTATATATTTATTTATGTATTTGTTTTGGTCGGGGATCAAACTCATGACCTTATTCTTGCTAGGCAGGCACTTATACCACTGAGCTGAATCCCCAGCCAAAACTTAAATTGTAGATTACTTTTTTCAAATAAAAATTCAGTCTAAAATTAATAAGCCTATTATTTTCACCAAAAATAAACTGCCGTTGTCCCTTAGCTATCTATTGATTAAAGGGGTATTTTATGTATGAAATTGACTTAACAATCTAATTATGAAGTGTATTTTTGCTTTTGGAAGCAGATAACCGAAGTGAGTGTACTTGTGTGACATCTTAATACTACCACCTGAATTTTTTTTATTCCAGGTTAACTGCTGCAGTGTTTTCATTTACATTTTTAGATGAGCTTCTCATTGTCACCCGTAAGAACATGAGGAATTACCTTATTTTCTTCATTTTAATAGAAGTGTATTCCTAATTCAGTTTTGGTTACTACTCTGAAAATTTCTTCTTTCTGTTACCATTTTTTGTGTCCTTATTAGATTTTTATAACTTTATTGACGTTTACTTGAAACTGACACTGTCTTGTGTTTGGAGTTCACTGTTTTTCATTTCCGTCCCCATGCTGTGTCTATAAACTGAGTGAGTTATTGTTGGATTTTTTTCCAAATCTTCACTTACAGAGCATAAAATAGGAGTATAACATAGTGGCTCAAAATTTGCTGTCATTAATAAAACACATTTAAGACCTATAATTTCAATATCTTCTGCTAGTTGCCATTTTTAATACATATTTTAAACATAATATTATCTCTTTGTACATACTAAGGTGATATCAGTATCATTAAGGCTAGCAGTTAAAAATTTTAGAATTACGAAGCCATGAAAAATCATACCTAAAAGTCGTTCTGTTGACCTCTAAACATATACCTATATAATTTTATTAATGCTATACAAATGGTGGGCAATTGGATTTCATAAGTAAAAGTGAAATGAAAAATCATAGCTAAAAGTCGTTCTGTTGACCTCTAAACATATACCTATATAATTTTATTAATGCTATACAAATGGTAGGTAATTGGATTTCATAAGTAAAAGTCTTTCTAAGAGAAAAATTGATGGTGGAAATTGAACGTAGGGGCTTTAGACTGAGCTAAATTCCCCCCTTACTGCCTTTAACATTTTGAGACATGGTCCACCTAAGCTGTCCAGGCTGGTCTTGACATTTGCAGTCCTCTTGCCTCATCCTCCCAGAGTGCTGGAATTACAGGCGTGCACCACCACAGAAACAGTCTTTTGAATGCATGGCATCTCCTCATTTTTGGCCCTGAAAATAGCATATGAAAGTGCTTGATGCTATAGGGAAAGTGAGTGTTGTTTTATTTCATTGAAAGAATCCCACAGCAAGAGAACATAAATTTTTGTAGTGTAAGGAAAGGCTCTTTCTTATATAATTGAATTTTATTGTTGAAGCAGACAAGAACACAGTGAATTAAGACCTGGGTAGTAATATATTGGGGCTATAAAAAAAAAAAGACAATTGTGAAGACAGTTCTATACGATTTAGGATTTATAATATTTATGAAATGTAGGACATTGTTGTCAACCAATTTTGTAAATAGAAGCCAAAATTTATTGTTTACCATATTTTAGCATTATCCTAAGAACTTTTCACACATTATGTCATTCTCTCACACCTCTCTCACATATGATCATTTATTAGATAGAGGAACTAGTGGTAAAATAAAATTAGTAACTTTCATAGTGTCCAATTATTAGGCAAAGTTTCAAGTAAAGTTGAAACCTTGTACTTCTAAACTTTCATATTAAATACCTTTGAGGTAAGTTCAAAAATAAAGTATTTTGTGTAGTTAAGTATATAGTACCTTCAGTTGGTTAACTTTCATTAGGTTAGACAATATAAACATCTTCATTGCCGCAGATTTAGCTGAGCGGCAAAGTGCCTGCCTGGCAAGTGTAAGGTTGTGAGTGCGATTGCCGGTACCTAAACAAATAAATAAATAAACATCTTTATTGCAGAAATATGAAAGAACAATGTACAAATGTAAATAACTTAGGTTATTGTGGTTGGCATGTATGTTAGACAATTTCAACTGTTGATAATTTTTATAGGCTAGTTTATTAAACAATGAGAGAAAGCTAGTACTGATGAAGTGGTAAGCTAGAGGAAGAAAAAGATATTCTGGGCTTTTAGTTTTTTTCTAGAATTTTTTTCTAGATAGGAGAGTACACAGAAGATGCACCAAATAAATAGAATGAATGCAAAAAGCAGATTATGTTTGACTAGGGCAGCTGAAAACTTGTATGTAAATTCTGGGTTTTGTGCAAGACTATTGTCATTTTACAGTTCACCCATTCCTTTGGTAATTTTGTTTCACACTTTGCACAGTTGTAATATTTTGGGACTTGAAACACGGTCTATAAATAGTTTACACCAATCTTAATTTGCAGTGAGGAAACAGTGATTGTATAAAAGCTTGTAGCGTTCTAGTGGCTTAGCAGTGTCTGTTAACTGAAGCTTTTGATTGCGTGCTTGTTGTCTTTTCCTACTACTACAAGTCCTCTTTTCCTTAAAATTCCAAAAAAACTCATACTTTGGAAATGAAATACATACAAAAAATATGTGTACACAATTACCTTCTAAGTATTCCCATTTTATAGTCTTACTTGGTGTATATGTTTGAGCTAGTTGATAAAATGGTAAATTGTTTAAGTATTTGCTGATTTTATGTTTATGGGTTGTATGTTTGATATCTAATTAAATGATTGGCAGTAAGTATTTGCTTAGAAATTAATAATTGGTTTATAGATGATATATTTTTATTTAGGTCTACTTTTCTATTGCTAAAGTAATGTAAATACTGAAATCACGTTTTTTTTTCTTTCTTCATTTTGCAGTAGTATTATTGATTCCACAGAATACAGCCAACCTCCAGGTTTCAGTGGCAGTTCTCAGGTAAATGATACATTTAACAGTATGTTTTAGTGGTACCAAGGGTATAATCACTTAAATTGTAAAGTCCTAGATTAGTTTACTGAAATATTCTATCACCTAGATGCCATTTCAAGCAGTGTGGGGTTGATTAGGACCTGAATAGCTCTGATGCGTAACGTCAGAAGTAGCTCTTCATTTGCTTGCCAATGATGAAAGAATTTTAAAAAAATGTTTTTGACTTACTGATGTGAAGACCTTTAGTGACCCTTAGGAGGAAACTAAAAAATCAGGTCATTGTTTTAGAGATAAGAAAGTTATAATCTATTGATTAAGTACCCATCATTTTGTTGCAACTTTCAGCTTTGCTAGGTGCAGGCAACTCAGACTTGAGTAGAATAGACATTCATCTCACCTCTTTTAGTTAATTTTTATTATTATTTTGACTTTTCTCTCTTCGTTTTTGGCTTGTGAGTGCCAATATTTGTCAGTCTCCAATTTTTGAGGCCTGACAACATGTTCTTTTAACTTTTAGAGAAAAGTAACAAGAATACTAAAAACAGTTTCTTCATATCCTTCTTCATATAGGTTGTGCAAACAGTAACATTTTGTCTTATTCTCATTTAATACCTCATAACATGTAATTTTATCCCTGAACTGCTTGAATTAGGTACAGACACACATTCCTTTACTCTTAAATACACCTGTGTATGTTTCCTTAAAAACAAGGATATTGTTTTACATAATCACAATACAGTTTTAAAGTTGGAGAACTTAACATAAATACAGTGTCATTTTCTTATCCCTACATATTATTCAAGTTCTACAAATTGTCCCAAATACAGTATTATCCTTTTAGTGGAAGGAAAAAAATGATGCATTTTTAATGCACATTCATTTGTGTACATAGTCACTTTAAAATAATGCAATTTATGCACATATTCACTTGAAAAAATAATGCAATTATTTTTACTAAGGTGGAAAATAGGTTCTTTGAATTATTGCTTTTTTCTTTTTCTTTCCACAAATTTGGATTACTACTACTGTTACTTTTTTTTTTGTGACAATTCTAAACATCTTATGTTATCTCCATGTTCCTGCTTGCATTTATCCTATTTTTTAATACTAAGTTCATATATTGATTTGTATCTGTCTCTTTCCAGCCATTAAACATCAGATGCAGGTATTTTTAGTAAGACATAATGGAGTATGTCAGGAGAAATTTTAAATCCGTAAGTTGAAATACACTGTAGAGAGAAAAACTGTCTCTGAATCAGGAAATTGCCTTGGCATTCATAGATAGGCTTTGATATACTCCTTTTGAACATAATTTTACAGAATATCAGCATCAGACAAGGCTATTCTGTGACTTGAAAAATGAAACAGGAACTTAGAGTATGCCATAAACTTACGTAAGGACATAAAAAACAAGGTCAGTGTACATAGCTAAAAAAAAAAAAATGCCAGCCACAACCCAATCTTGACTAACAATGAGTGATTGCTGCTGCTTTACCATTTACAACTTGAACCACTAGTCTTTTGTCCTCCTAAGATTTAGTGTGACTATTACAGAATTAGTCCCACATGATAGTGTCTAGTCTAGAACAAAGTCTTACTTCCTTGAACATACCTTCGAATCATATAATCTAAATCTTTTAAGTCATTTCTGAAATCCTCTTGCTTATGCTTCTTGCTTACCCGTAGTGTCCTGACTTATTTGTCATAAGTAGGAAATAAAACTTGTCCAGCTATGGATGTGCTCTTGTTGGCATTTGGCTGGAGGGCATTTGAAAACTTCAGATAGAGGGGCAAGAAAAGGTTTTCACTATTTCCTTTTATAGAACATTGTTTTGAAACTTATAGCAAATCCCTTCAGTAGAAAAAGAGTAGAAAATTGAATGTTCAGGGAAAAAAAAATAACAGTAAAAGTAACAGACTATTTCTAACTTATGATGATTGAACTACCATTTTTTTAAACTTTATGATGATGAGAAAGTAACATGTATTTAGAATTTTAATCTTTTCCTAGGCTTTCCCTGTGGAAAGACACTGTTTTGTTTTTGTTTTTAAAGACTTAAATAAAGAGGAAATGAATGACTAAGTTATCTGAAGGAAGAAATAAATAATCCCTGTGGTAGAATCATGCCTGACAGTGGGGCTGGAGAGAAAAATAGAAAGTGAAGTGATAAATGTAACAGAGGTTAGTTTGTACTTAGCTTTCTTAGGCCAGTATGAGGACATTGGGGGTTTTGTTTTGTTTCGTGTTTTGTCAAATGAATTAAGGTTACTTTTTAAAAAGTACTTGTCTTTATATTTTTCATCAAAGGACACATATTGTTTAGTTAGTACTTGGAGCATCTGGAAAAGTTCTTCTAAAACAGGATAAATTGTACCATTTGCATTGTATGAGTTAGAATCACAAATGCTAAACAGAGACAAGTTGACAGATAATTTGGAAGACAGTAAAGACTTGAATACCTTTGTGTCAAGGAATAGGTAGATACAAAAAAACTCAAAAACTAATGCTAGGGAAAGCATTACATATTGAAAATACTGCATATGAAATGTAGTCAGAATTATACTGAAAAGTCATACCTTTTAACCCTTCCAGTTTTAGAGCAGAATGAAAATAAATGAATTTGGCATTTACCCTCTAGGAATCTACATTATTATAAGATGGTAAATATAGAAAATAATTTTAGCAGGAACCTTACATAACATGTATTGAAATTAGATGTTACACAAGCTAGTTTAAGACAGTGCAAGCACATACTAATTAAAACAACAGTTTCAAATGTATAATTTTCAAAATATAAAATATTAAAATAGATTAAGACAATTGCAGCAGTTTGGCTAGACCCAACAGTAATTTTTAAGTGTGCAGAGAATGCTACCAACTGACTTTAAATTTTTTTTGGTAGAATGAAAGAATCAGAAGTTAATATGGTGAAAGCCTTTACCTAATCAGCTGCAAGTATTATCATGTATTCACTGACTGCTATATCAAGTAGAGCAAAATAAAAATTAAGATTCTGATCAAAACAAGTTAATAGGTTAGCCTGTGGTAAAGCTGACTATGCAGTAGTGGAAGGAGAGATTAGATATATTGTGTTGTGACAACTGGGAAATCATGTGGTAAAAACTGAGCTTCTACTTTTATCACTTACTGTAAGTCTATATCAGCTAAATAATCACTTAAATGTAGAATTTAAAAAAGGAGCCTTTATTATAATAAAATACCACAAACACTTTAAACCTAAGTTAGAAAGGTATCATAAGTATGGTTGATGAATGCCTCAACTGTTTCAAAGTATAATACCTTTTGATACCAATTTCATCTTTTCAATGAAAGCTACAAATTGGGTTAAAAAAATATGGTAAAGGACGTGTTTAAGGAGACAAAAATGCTCACGTATTTCATGTTCAATTTCCGTATAATAAAAAGAAAATAGGAAATAACGCAAAGTACCAAAGAAGTTACCTAATACTTAGGGCGGAAATCAAAGGGATATTTGACAGTGGGAAAAATAATCATGCATTACTTAAAGATGAAGATATGTTCTGAGAATTTCATCTTTAGGTGATTTCATGGTTCTGTTTACATTGTATGTAGAGTGTACATACGCATACCTAGATGTCACGGATCAGTCACTCCACTTGGCCCCAGATGTTCTTAAGAGAGAAAGTACTATACACAGGAAACTTGGGTGTATGAGGCTGCCACCAGCATGCTGCTGTGCAGTAAACTTCTATTTGGTTGCAAGTAGAAAGAGTACAATTGAAACAACTATAAAAGTGTAGTATGTTAAATATATGAATTAGCAAATAGTTTTTTACTATCATTATCAAGGATTACATATTGTACATAGTTGCATATTTTATGAAACAGTAAATGAAGCAAGTGTTTTTTTCTTTTTTCTTTTTTTTTTTAACACCAACATTATCACTAACTTGTGAATGAGTTACTAGGCAATACAAATTTCTGTGCTTTACTGTAATCTTACAGGACCACTGTCGCGTATGCAATCTGTTTTTTTTCCCTCATTCTTTTTTGCCTTTTTTTTTTTAATATGCAGTTTGTTAGTGACGAAAATATTAAGGACACATGATGTACTCTTATATTGTGACTGTTTATGCCTGCAAGCATGTGTGTATGTTGTGTTGTGTGTGTGTGTGTTTGCGTAGGAGGAAGGATAGGTAAGATGTAAGGAGAGTTGCGTTGGTAGTCTTTCAGGAAGGCAGTTTGGCAATGTATATATATGGCAAATGGTGGAAATGTTTGCTTTGGTAATCAAACACATAGGAATTTATTATAGGGATTGATTTGAAGTACTAGATAGAAATCATATACTAGTATTATGTATACCAAAATTCTGAAAAAATAAACATGCCCAGTTATAATCGAACAGGTAGAAAAGTTATCCTACAACCATAGAACGATTTTATTGCTCTTAAAAGTATGTTTAATAGTTGGATTTTAAAAAAATACTAGCATATGTACTTTATATAGGTATTTTATAATGTTTCCAAATTTCTGTCGTTACCTATTGATTTTGCTTTAACATTTTTATATTACCAAAATGAGGTTAGCATTGATTTAATATTATCTGCGAGTTTTAAATTTTGGGGATAAATTTTCTTACTTAGGTCATTTATTACAAATCTCGGTGGTTCAGTAACGTTTCAGAATTCTTCTGTTTGTCCTGTGTCTTTCATGTTACCTCAGCTGTTACAGAATTCCTTGATTTCTCATGATATTGACACTTTATAGAATGTAAGTTGTTAGTCTGTTCCTTTGTAGTATGCTTTAATGTGTTAGAAGGTTACATCATCCCACTAGCTTTTTTTTTCAGTGTTTTGCAGAGTATTGTTTCCTGTTTGTTTTTTCCTACAGACTTTTGTGTCCCCTTACCTAGCTCCATTAAAACTCTTAATATTTTTAACAGAACTGCATTTTTAACTTATAAATTACCTTATGGAGAAGTAATATCTTTATGATAATTGAGTTTGTTTTTATTTCTTCTTTTTTTTAATTTAATTTAATCTTTTTAGGTCTTTAAGATATTTTTAAAATATTAGTTGAGGGCAAGGGATATATAGCTCAGTGGCATCAGTGCCTGCCTGGCAAGCACAAGGCCCAAGTTTGATTCCCAGTACCCACCTCAAAAAAAAAAAAAAATTATTTGAATAAATTTTAACTGGGCGTCATGATGCACACTTGTAATGCTAGCACTCAGGAGACCAAGACAGGAGACCTCTGTGAGATTGAGCCCAGTGTGGATTGTATAGTGAGACCTTGTCTCAAACATACAAACAAAAAAGGGAAGGGGGAGTAAAATTTCAAAATTACACATATTTCAAGATAATTATAGATTATTATATAATTGTAAGAAACACTGCAGAAATTTTCCATGCACCTTTTACTGATTCGCCAATAGTAACATATTAACAGTATTGAACCTTCAAGTTCACAAATAGAGTACATCTTTCTTTTATTTTGCTCTTTTAAGAATTTCTCTTTGATATGCTTTAAGTGCCTTTTGGTTAAATTTCTTTTTTGATGCTGTTGTTGGTATATTCATTCTTAAATTTCATTGACCAGTTGTTTGTTGCTGTTGTATAAAAATTCACTTGACTTTTGTATGTTGATTTTTGTATATTGCTTGTATCCTGTTGCTGTTGTATAAATATATTTACCAGTAAGGAGAGTTATCAAAGCTGTCTTGGGTTCAAGACTCAATAACAAGGATGGTGTCAGTTCAAGGTTGGACAGGGTAGTTACTATGTAGACTTCCTCACATGAGTATTTTCTCTGTGTGTTTGTGGTGGCCTTTGTGTAAGGCCATGATTTAGGCAGTCCTGTAATAGCTCTTCTACCATGAAAACCTTTCCTTCATTGGCTTTCTCTGGCTCCATTTGTCAGGATGTGACACAAGTAACCCCATTTTGATTCTTACATCTTTCGTGTCTTCGTATCTATATGTGTTCTTCTCTTTCCCTTCATTTTCCTCTTTTCTCCTTTCCTTTCTGTATGTGCCTGTTCTCTTTGCTTTTCTCCCTTCCCTTTTCTTTCACCTGTTATAATGTTACATCGATGTTTTGGTAGATGCCTTTTATCAGATTGCAGAAATTTTCTTCTATTCCTATTAAAAACTTTGAACATGATTAAATATTGAATTTTGTCAACTTTTTCTGTATCTTTTGAATAATTATTCATTTTTCTCTAGTATAATAAATTACATTGGTTTTCCAATAGTAAAACTGCCACAGATTCCTGGAGTTCATTTGGTCATGATGAATTACTATTTTTATATTTTCCTGGGTTTGATTTACTACTATTTTGTTGTGTTAATGTTTCTGAAGGATACTATGCTCTTGCTTTCTCTCAGTATCCTTGTCTGGTTTGGTAGTATTTGTTTTGCTTTGCTTTACTATAATGAAATATCTGAGGCAGCTAACTTACGAAAGAAGAAAAGTTTTGTAAACTCACAGTTTAGCGGATCATAGTGCAAGATTGGGCAGGGAGGAGAAGGGGGCACCTCATGACTTTAGCTCATGTACAAGCAAGCATTCATCTCTAGCAAGGGCTGGAGTGGAAGAGTGAGAGAGCTAGAGGGGGCAGGTAGAACTAGGCTTGCTTCTTTTGGGAAGAACTCCAGGAAGCACTCACAAACTGCCTTGTGTCCCCCAGTGACCTGAAAATCTCCTGGGAATCCCCGCATGTTGAAAGTTTCACCACCCTACACCACCAATCTCAGGACTAACCCTTTAATCACTAAGCCTTGGGTCACTAACCTGATTTTTGAACTCTAGCAGTGAATGTAAAGTGAACATAGAAGTGTTTTCTCTTTTTTTCTGAAATAGTTTGTGTAAGATTAGTTCTTCCTTGAATATTTGGTGGAATTTCTGAGTGAAATTATTTGGGCCCGGAGTTCTTTTTGTGAAATTATTTTTATTAGATAGAAGGATATTTACATTCCCAATTTTAATTTGTGAAAAATGTGGTGGATTTTGTTTTTGAAGGAATTATGTGTTATAATACTTTCTTATTATCCTCTGATGAAATAGTTTTGTCTATACTCACATGATGCTTCTAATCCCATGTGTGTGCGGTTTTTTCCCCACTATGCAATTCATCAACCTTCCCTATGCCAACAGGGTGTATAATTCAATTAATTCTGATGTTATCTTCTTGGACTTACTGTCAAGTCCCAAAAGTTAAAGACTTAGTAATCTTACAAGGCTGTTCCCACTTCAGACTCTAGTTGCAAGTGTGTACATCTAATATTTTTGATTAGCCAGTTATAAATCAGGGATTGCCATGATCCCCTGTTTGGTTTTGGTAGAATAGTTCCCAGAACTTCTCTTTCTTTCTCTCTCTCTCTCTCTCTCTCTCTCTCTCTCTCTCTCTCTCTCTCTCCCTCTTTCTCTCTCTCTCTCTCTTTCTCTCTCTCTCTTTCTCTTTCTCTTTCTCTCTTTTTCTCTCTTTCTCTTTCTCTCTTTCTCTTTCTTTCTCTTTCTCTTTCTCTCTCTTTCTCTTTCTCTCTCTTTCTCTTTCTCTCTTTCTCTTTCTCTTTCTTTCTCTTTCTCTTTCTCTTTCTTTCTCTTTCTCTTTTTCTCTTTCTCTTTCTCTTTCTCTCTTTCTCTTTCTGTCTTTCTCTTTCTCTCTCTCTCTCTCTCTCTCTCTCTCTCTCTCTCTCTCTCTCTCTCTCTCTCTCTCTCTTTCTCTTTCTCTTTCTCTTTCTCTTTCTCTTTCTCTTTCCGTAGAGGTGTTAGTAACAGCCAGATGGAAGAGCTACATAAAGCAAGTTATAGAGGTTGATTTGTAGAGTTTTTATTCTTTGGTTTTCTCTATCCTGTCACCATCTCAGTGTCTACCAAGCCAGAAGCTCATCTAATCTGTTTAGGAGTTTTTATAGAGCTTAATTTTCTGGGTCTTTTCTCCCTTCTTGGAGGTTGTGAGGCTGAATATTCCAACCCTGCAATTACTTAGTCTTGCTGGTGGTCAGCCTTATTCTGAGGCTGCCCAAGGATCCCAACCCTAAGTCACCTCATTAGCATAATGAACTCAGTTATTAGCAAAACATACTTGCTTTAAATAATAAAGAACACTTCTATCACTCAGGAAACTAAGGATTTTAGGAACTGTGTACCAGGAATGTGGGGAAAAAAAAAACCCTGAGACATTTTTGCAGACTTGGGTTCACTGTCTTTGGGTGTACTGTACTTGTCTCAAAGTCTGTTCTATCTGCTATTGATATAACCACTCTAGCCTTTAACTGCATAGTATCTTTTTTTCTGTCCTTTTAACTTTCATTTTAACTAGTTTACCTTTAAATGTATTTCTTATAAACAGTATGTCTGAGGATTTTTTTTCTCTCCCCCCATTTTTAAAATCAGTTCTGATATTGTCTTTTTACTTGTAGTTTTTACCCATTGACATTCAGTATAATTATTGGTGAAATTCGTTTTTATTATTTTGTTTTGGTGTTTAGCCCATTTATTCTTTTCATGTTCTCTTTTCTTGCCTTCTTCTGTATTACTTGAATATTTTATAATTCAAGTTTAATTTATTAGCTTTTTAGCAGTACCTCCCTCTTTGCATTATTTTTGAGCTGTTTTGTTGATCGTAGTTTATGATCTTAACTTGTCTGAAACCAACTTAATGTAGAATTTTTGAGGCTTGTAGGACTATATATCTTACAATGCGTCCTTTGTGCTACAATTCTTACATGTATTTCTTCTATATAAATTATACATCCTAGAAGACGGTGTATTTGCCTTAAGTACTCATACACATTTTAAAGAAATTAAAAGGAAAAATTACTTGTATTTATGTAGATATTTGCCATTTCTTCTTTTATTCATTCCTTCCTAATGAACCATATTTTCCTTTTGTGTCCTGTAAGAATAGTAGCTAGCTAAACCCTCAACAGTAATACAAGTACTTCCTTGAGCCCTTCTTTCCTTTAAATGCAGTTAGTTAAAGTACTTTATGTGTACTTCCCATTTCATCACAGAATAAGGAAAAGTTAAATATTCATGGAATCAATTTTAGTATAGTTAATTTGCATTACCTTATTAAAGGCCTTTTGAGAGAAGCTGATGTTTTGAAATTATATGTGTATTTTTATTTTTATTATCAGCACTTTTGAAGAATGCATTATCTACTACTGGTATTGCAAGGCCATTACCTGGATTTGTGCTGAGTCTGACAGTTTTATATTGACCTTTTCTTTTATATCATAAGCCCACTGAAAATGGTAAATAACATCTTAGTGTTTTTATAAACACGGTGTTTTGTCTTTTGTTTTTGCTGTGCTGGATTTGAATCCAGAGCATTATACAGGATTTCAAATGTTCTAGCGTGGAGCTACATCTCCAGCTATCTCTTATTTTGAACCAGGGTCTCACTAAATTCCCCAGGCTGGCCTTGAATTTGTGATTCTCCTCTCTTAGCCTCCCCATACTAGGCCCCAAGGCCTTTGCCCTGAGCTACATCCCCAGCCCTCAGTTCCCCTTGATATAGGACAGTGCTATAGTGAACCTATGGCATGTGTGACAGTCGACTGTATCACTGAAAGCCCTAAAAGGTTCACCATCACTGATAGAGAGTCTGGCTGAATCAGTAAATTTCCCAGACTGGTTTTGAATTTGCTATTGTCTCAGCCTCCCAGGGTTCTGGGATTACAGGTACACACCACCACACCCTGCTGTGAACATAGTTTTGACCTTACAAAGATCCTCAAAAGGTTTCAGAGAATCCCCTATGGCCTGTAGCAACACTTTGAAGATCACATTAAGACAACCATTCTAAATTATTCAGCTTTCTCTTTTAAAGTCACTCTTCAAATGTTTGTGTTTAAAATTGCCTGTGTTTATCAGTTTGTCCTAGTACTTTTTATTAGGAGCTCCTGTAGTGAGCCTCATCTCCTGCGAGGTGTTAAGGCAAGCAGTGGCGATCTGGGGTGACCAGTAGTTCAAAGGGAACAAAATGCCAGGAGCCAGCCAGAATCCCAGTATTTATTGATTGAGGACAATGCTGAAGGGGTTATCAGATGACTCAGAGGGCAGTGGTGATTGTAAGCTAATGAGGGTCTTGTCCTGGAGTGTTTTTAGTTTTAGGAATCTTAGTCTTAGTTTTAGTCTTGGTCTTAGTAGGTGGGAGAGGATGGTCCACCCCTAATGAGATAATTCCAGTAATCCCAAGACTTTGGTCATTCCTCAGGAAAATATGTAAAACTAGGCATTGTGAATTTGTCCCCAGCAACTTTCCACTTGGTCCTTGAACTTCTAAAGATTACTTACTATGTAAATGATCATTTGTTTTCGTATGTTAATATATGAAATTAGTTTGAGAAGAAGAGGTATTTGTATGTTGGAAAATTTTCAAATTTCAGTTAACCATACACTTTTAGCTTGATTTGGAATACAGGTCTCTTCTCAATGCAATTAACAGGGAACTTGTCTATGGTGAAGTCTTTCATTGTTCAAACATTGATTTTATTCATCTTTTGAGGATCTCATTATTTTGATGCTCTTTTCCACTAAGTATGTAACATAGAATATTTAGTTTTGAGTGTTTCTTTCCTGTTTTCAATTTAATTGCATTCAACAATCAGTGCTATGTTTATGAAGATTTTTCATAACATGCAGACTCACCGTAAATGATACTTCTATATAATCATGTTTAATTTGCTCTTTTGTCTTCAGAAGATCCCTGTCAACTTCTTAGTATTTATTTCAGGTTTTTTTTTTTTTTCCCTTCTCCAGTGACCAAATAGAGTATTTACGTGTTGCTCTTTTTTTTTTTTTTTTTACTGTAGTGAAAATTAGTTATCTTTGAGTCAGTGTGGCCCCTTTGTCTTTAGAGGCAACCTAGATGGGTTAACATAGTTCATAAACATTTCCTTTTATATCTACCTGTACGTTGTAGAGCTTATGCTTAGATTATATATCATCTGATAATGGCCTTCTGTATTATCTGCAATCAATTTGTATTCTCAAAGTGTTTATGAAATTTTAAGTAGTTTGTGACAATGAGCCGAGTGTTATACATTTGCCAACATTAATGAAGCTACCTAATGTTGGATGACTTAAGAAGGAACTGAACTAGAGTTTCGAATGAATTTTAAACAGTATTGACAAAATGATTATAACTATAAAAACAGGGAGCCATAATGCGACAGTGTTGTCAACTATTCTTAATGGTTTCATGTTGTATTCCTGATTTTTGTTGTTATGATTGGTCTCATGTTTTATACTATGATGTCTTTTTGCTTTTCCATTGAACAAATCATTTTGCCAAAGGTCTGTATTCTTTATCTTCAAATTTTTAAAAAATAAGTTGATAAATATAGAGGATATTTCATGAATATATAAATTAGAAGTATAATTATAACAAAGCAAACTTTCATGAAATTGGCTGTTAATTATTAGAGTATTACTAGTACAAGGTACTCATTTTATCCTAACAAATTTCTTGCCTTCTGTCTGTGATAATTATTTTTCTGGTATTTATGTTCACCACTGTGTTGATTTTTTTAAAGAGTTTTACCATATATGTGTATGTATATATACCCTCTCGTTTCATTTAGTTTGACTATTTAGTTTTGTAACAATGATGCCACAGTAAATAGTTCAACATTTTATTCCTGATACCTAGTGGTGCTTGATTCACTTTCATTGTCAAATAGTATTTCATTGTGTTAATATACTACAATTTATCAATTTCCCAGTCTGTATACATTTCATATATTTCTAGAATCTTTATTTTTGCTATTAATGACGTCTTTGTGTCTTCTAACAAACAAGTGCAAGAATTTCTTTAGAATATTACTTAGGAGAAGAACTGAGGGTCATTTGGCATATAATACTTCGTATTTTGGGTTAATATCAAATTATTTTCCAAAGTGTTGTACTAATTCAGAACTCCCATCACACGAGTGTATGAATTTCAGTTTTTTGACATTATTGCCAGTAATTTGTTCTATTTGTAATTGTTTGTTATTTTAATGGTAATAAATGGAATATAATTATGATTTTAATTTGTATTTTCCTGTTACCATAAGATCAGGATCTTAAATTTATTGGCCATTAATAGTTATCTTGAGTGAAATGGCATTTCATATCTTTTTCCATCTTTTTGTGTTGCTCCCTTTCTTTATATATGTTTAGTCTTTATCTTTGTATATCATTGCTTTAAAAACATAAGATATATTCTAGATGCTTTCAAAAACTTAACTCTTGAATTCAAGGTTCTCTTGAAGTAAATCAGTTTATTAAGCCCAAAAATGCTATGGACAAGCTGGAGGAGAAGGTCCTGGGACAAGTTCCTGCAGTTTCCAGTAGCAAGATTAGGCTGCAGTTGGAAAATGTCTCCTTCTCCTGTAACAGTGGAGAGTACTTTTTCACAATGAAAATCTGGAGAAGGAAGGCATATGTTGTTTGCATTGAACCTGTATTGGCCGGAGAAAAGAGTGATGGAATTATGAAAAACAGTTAAAGCTTTGGAACAGGAACACAATTCTTTAGAATTAATCATTGCTTCTGAGTTAGCTGAGGTTGTAAGTAGACTATTGTGGTGCCTAGGAGTTGCTATAGGATAGGAGTTAGAAATTTTAACATACATTCAGGAATATAGTAAAAGAGTCTTATTCTTCTCAGCCTTCCCCACATTAAATGATTATTCTTCCTTCCCCTTCTCTAGCCTTATAATGAAATCTAAGGCCTCTTGGAAATTTTTTCTTATGAATGCCAATCATTAATTCCTGTGTGTTACAAATAGTTTTCTTCTTGTCTCATTGTTAGTTTTAATTAATATTTCTTGATTTCTGTTTCAGAATTTTTAACTTTTATAGTTAATGTTTTTGTATTTCATTTTAAGTAATTGTTGTCTTTCTTTTGAGATCGCGGACATATTAGCCACTGTATGCTATCTGCTAATGAAATAATGCAAACCGTACATAGTAATTTTTCCCATGTATATTTAAGAATAGTATATTTTGTCTCACTGGGGATAGTTCTTTAAACCAAACTTTTGTATGTGATTTTAGTATTACCAGACCCAGGTCCAGTTGCTTTTAGAATGGCAGCCAGTAAAGTCAAGAGACAAGGCATTTAGACTAGGAAGATGATTATTCAAAAAGCTCACTGATGGAGAGGTTGGTGGATGCAAAGCTTATCTTGCCTAGACTGATTTAGGGATGGTTTGTGTATGAGTTGAGTGAAGACTGGGAGAGCCTTCTCACAGGTGTTGATTTTCAGCCCAAAGATGCACATGAGATCCTAATCACATATTCACAAGATACTTTTCAGTTTTGCAAATCTCAAGAACAGATACTATATTCCTTCTTGCTGTTTTTATCACAGATTAGTTTGTGATGTTCGGTTCCTGACATCATACAAGGGACAGTTCAGTGGGAGTGTCTGCCCCAAGACCCTCTTGCTGATCACCAAACTCATGGCAATGAAAGAAAATGTATTTCCCCTGATTATTGTGGACGACAAAGGTCAGATGAGACAGGAAAACTCTTCTCAGTGCTCAGCTTTATTACTAGCATAATCTCAGTTGATTTGAAGTTCATCTCCCACTATGTTGATGGATTTGTCAATTTTTCTGGGAACATTTGCTGTCTTTATTTTTGAGGCTGTATTATTACAAACAGCTAGGTATACAGTTGTTGAATTAAAGTTTTTCTGATATGTATTGGCTAAGGTTTTCTCATACGTGTCTAAGGTTTTTCATCTTAAGTTTTTTTAAAAATATTTTTCCAGCCTTTAATCCCAGCACTCGGGAGGCTGAGGTAGGCGGAGCGTTGTGAGTTCTAGGGCGGCTTGGGCTACAACGTGAGTGCAAGGCCGGCCTGAGCTACACAGTGCGACCCTGCCTCAAAAAACCAGGGCCGGGAGTTTGGCTCAGTGCCTTAAGCGCCTGCCCTGGCAGGCGTGAGGTTGTGAGTTCAATCCCCGGTGCCGCAAAAAAAAAAAAAAAAAAAAAAAAAAAAAATTTCCATTGTATTATCTTTAATGTTATTTCTTCCAGTTTTTCAGTGTTTAGGTGTTTTATTAGCAGATAGCATACAGTTACATTTTCTATTCTGTCACTACTTTAATCAGTAATTATTCCCATTTACATTTATACTTATGTAATTTGACTCTTTTAATCCTTATCATTGCTTAATCCTTATTTTTATCATTTCACTTTTTTAAAAATTCCTTCGTAACTTTCCCACTAGTTTAAATGTTACCATTCTGTGACTATGCTTCAGTAGTTATCCTTGAAATTTATTCACACTTACCTGTGTACTTAATTTCTTAATTATTTTTCCACGTATGTTGAAAGCTGAGGGGCACAAACTCATATTACTCCCTTCTGGCATACAAGATATGATTGGGAAAAAAAAGTGTGTTTAGATTTAAAAATATTAAGTAAAACACAATTTGCCTTTGTATCCCTCCCAGCTCCCAACAGTACTCCCTTTTGCTTTGAACAAGCTTACCCCATTATTCTTGCCAGTTTCTGAAGCTGTTCTTAAACTCCTTTTTCATAAGTGTCTTTAGTTGCACTATTGTGAGTTGATACAAAATATTTACCTTTTGCGGTCATTGTGACTTTGGGAAAGTGTCAGAATCACAGGGTGTCAGATCTGGTGAATAAGGTGAATGAGGACACATTGTAATGTTTTTCCAAGACTGACTTCCCATTGAATGACACTCAACAGCAGTATCCATATTTTTAAAGTCATATTTCTCTCTTTATTTTGTAAGAGATTTGGTCACTGAGGACCAAAGTTTCAAGTATCGACCCCCGCCACCCCTTTTTTTGTCTTTTTGAGACAGGGTTTCACTATGCAGTTCATGCTGGCCTTGAACTCATTTGTAGCTGAAGGCATGTGCCACCAGACCTGGCCCTTAATCGTGTCTCTTAAAGACACTCACAAAAGAGGACTTTCAGAACTGCTTCTGAAAGTGGCAGTGATACAGTGTGTTGCGGGGGGTGGGGGGAGCTTTGAAGGTGATTAGTAGCAATGTGTCTTAAAAGATGTTTTGTTTGAACATGCCTCATATTTTGGGATCACCTACTGTATGTGCTGTTATTTGGCATATTTTTTCTGTCTTACTTTTGAACTCAATAAATTAGATATGATTGACAATAACATTTCAAGTCATTTATTTCATTGCTAGTTACCTTGTTCCCTTTTTTATTTTTTGTCTCAGACCTTCCATTTGTATTTTCCTAGTTTTCAAGTATATAATTTCAGAAGTAATTCTTTGAGACACAGCTCATTGGCAGTAAACTTTTCATTCACATGAAAATGTATTTTATTTATGTTGCTGTAAAATAGTACTTTTCAGGTTTTGAATTTTAGATTGCAATTATTTTCACTCCACTTTTTAAAGATAATAAAAATTCATTGTGTTATAGTTTCTAAAATTGCTTTTTGAGAAGTATTTTGCCTCTTGTTCAGTGAGTTGTCTAAAATCTTTCTGTCTTTGGACAAAATCACTGTTTCACCTTACCATGTCTAATTGTGGATTGCTTTTTAAATGATAGGAGTGGTTTCTGAGAGTACATTTGTGGTAATTTTCAGTCGTGGAAAATTCTCAACCATCAGCTTTTCAAATTGTTAAAAATTTTTTACTTCTTTTAGGTCCCTGGCGACTTTTCAAACCATTATTTTGTCTTACGCTTTTTATCCACTTTTTTCAAATTTTGTGTTCTTGGCTTTCATTCTGGACTATTCCTTTAGATACTTCATGTAGTTCGTACTTCTGGTAGTTGCTAAACTTAATTTTTCAAATTCCAGATTAAGTACTTGTTTCTGTGTTGGTGTTTGTCTTAAAATAGCTATTGTCTTCCTCCTTTTCTATATTGATATATTTTACTTACCAACAACTCTTTTGAGTTCAGGTTCTTATTTATCTGTTGTGTCTGCAGAAATTTTTCTTGTGAGTCAAGCATTGGTTTAAAATAGGATTTTTACCTCTCATTTAGTTTTAAAGCCAGACTCTACTATAGAATATGTACTGTAGGGTTTTTTGTTTTGTTTTGTTTTGTTTTGTTTTGTTTTGTTTTGAGACAGGGTCTTGCTATGCAGTTCAAACTGGCCTTGAACTCAGAGCGATTCTCCTGCCTCAGCCTCCCAAGTGCTAGAATTTTACAAGTATGTGTAACTACTTCTGGCTCCTTGTGTATTTTATATCTATTTTACTTTAAGTGGCTCAAGCATAATAGCTGCTTAAGGTATGCTACATAATACATATTTAAGATCATGAACTTTGCTTTTTTACAGGATTTATATGCCAACATATTTCAAATTTGTTGTCTTTTTCTTTGTTTTCCTGTTTATCTGATTTTGTTGTTCTGTTCCTCCAGTGGGCTTGTCAAATTCTTCAGCATATCTTATTTCTGCCTCTTAATAATGTTAACACAAACAGTTCCTAAAGTAAGAAACTGTTCCTGTAATTCAGAGGGTGCAAAGCCCCAATACTAGGATAATGAAGAAATTTCATCTTCTATTTGATAATTGGTTTCTAATATCTTTTGAATATTAAAATTCGCCAAATTCTATATTTTGTAATGTCATTAATCTGGATATTTGAAACACATTTCTTATTTTAGCCATGTGAAACTGATTTTTAGAACTTAGTAGTCGTTCTTTTAGTTCTGTGAATTTGATTCCTATTTTAATTTAAAAATTTTTTTTTCTGTAAGAACTAGTTGTCCACCACTTATAGTCATTTTACTGTGATAAACTTTTGAAACTAAATATGTAAGCATTTGAGTTCTGCCTAAAACTAGAATATGATTTGTTCTGTCTTTTCTTATCACCTCAGACAAAGAAACAGCCGTGGTATAACAGTACGTTAGCATCAAGACGAAAACGACTCACTGCTCATTTCGAAGACCTTGAACAATGCTATTTTTCTACAAGGATGTCGCGTATCTCAGGTATATGTTTAGGATTTCTCTTAAGCTATCTCAAATTCCTCTTTCAGATCAATTTCTAGGTTTTTATGATAGATTTGTGGAGAATCCTAGTTGTAAAGAAAGCTGTGTATTTTTTAGATAGAGCACTGTGAAGGTTTTTAAAGATCTTGGAGAATATTATTATCCAGTGATAATTTGCATTCTTTGTTTGGCATTTTTAATCTTGATATGTAGCAAGCCAAGTAAGGTTAGAAAATCAGCCATGATAACATAGCTAGCAAAAATAAGATCTCTTCATTTGCCTGCTTTTCACCATTAAGTTCTAAGCATTGTCCTTGGTATTAAGAATTAAAAACTGATGGCTCTTACTGTTATTTAGTGGGGAAACCAACAATAATAATTCTGTGTGATACTATATATAAATATATAAAAATTACAAAAAAAAATCTGCTATTATAAAAGGAGAGAATAATCTAGGACACATTGAAAATGAGATGATGTTAAGAGAAGCAAGGACCAAAATAGGGAGTTTGGAGGAATTGTATTTGGCCCAGGCCAGTATATAATTGAAAGCGTGTTCAGATTAGTGAGTGTAATGTATGTGAAGACATGTATGTGACAGTACAGCATTTTTATTGCTTTAGGGAAGTAATAAGGTTCTCTGTTTAACCTTTCTCAGCATCTTTGTTTAGCATAAAGTAAGGCCATTAATACCAAAAGGTTCTCGGTGACAAATACAGAACACAGTGCTTGGTACATGTTGGGTGCTCAGATGATTATCATTGCTCGTATACCTGCTCATAGCAGATCAACAAAGGAAAAAATATTTTCTATTTTATTGACTATTAAAAACTTAGCCTTGGTTAAATGAACATGTTATATTCGTACTTAGATCTTTTGGACAAATTTGCCTCTGAATTGATGATTGAGGAAAATTTGTGTTAGATTTAGGTAATATTTTTCCTTGGAAGATAAGAGGAAAGACAAGACTTACTTGGCAAGCATGTGTAAAATTAATGGTAAACACTTTCTGTAGATGTAAATCTGGCATTATTGCATGAAGGTTGAGTCACTTATTGAGTGTTTATTATTGTCTATGAACAGGAAGTTGTTGAAGGTGATCTGAGACCTGTATACTGACTGACAGATGGAGTTCATGTTAACTCTTTTAAGTGTTATTTTGAGTTATGATGTAGAAATACAGTAGGCCAAGTGAAAGCCTTTTTTTTTTTTTTTTTTTTTAAAGAAGATCTTGGTGTAGGTAACATTATTAATAGTCCTTAAATTACAAGCAGCCTACACATGCTCAGAATAGTAAAGGTAGCGCCCTCACAACTTATGGGGATGGGGGTTGCATTACAGGACAGTTGAATAAGAGGTTAAAACTAGGAAGAGGGCCGGGAGTTCAGCTCAGTGGCTTAAGCGCCTGCCCTGGCAGGTGCGAGGTTGTGCGTTCGATCCCTGGTGCCGCAAAAAAAATAAATAAAAAATAAATAAATAAAACTAGGAAGACATTTTATTTGTGGTCGTAACTGTATTGTACTTAAAGGGTATTGTCATTAGTTTTTAGGAATCTTAAGTTTATCTTATCAGATTTGCACATTGTCTATAGGATCATATTATTAAATATGATGTACATTTTCAATTCCTTTGATAATAAGGGAGAAATTTTAACTTGTAAATAGTGAGGTCTGTAAGAGAATGATTGTCCTTTGTATATTTTCAAATGAGAATCTACAAATCTACTGAACCCCTTGAGTGGAAAGAAGTATAAATTAAAAAGCATTCAGAGAAAGAAAAGAGACATTGAAAACAGTTTAGATTAAATGATATGCCAGCAGGTATATGTGAATGTTGATCATAAAAACAAAACAAAACAAAAACACACACAAACAGAATCATTCGTTTGTATATGTAGATAAGTGAACACTGATTGTACTGTCAGATATTGAAGGCTTGTTTTCTTCATAGTTTCTTTGAAAGTTAAGGTTGATGAGCTTGTATGGCAGAAGTCCATGTATCCTTGCAGATGATTATATCTTTAGCAGAACACACATTCTTGATAATGTATGCAGAAATTGAAGTTAAAATGTGAAACAAAAGATTAACATTACAACAGTTTCTAAATGGTTAAAGAAACTGTCGTTAAATTACATTAAAAACTCAGAGTAATAGGATTATGTATTAAAAGAATCAATTAACTATTACATCCAAAGCACCCTGAAGTACAGTTGATGGTTTGGGTGTTTTTTTCTCTTTTATCAATCACATTTTATTTATAATATGTTGAATTCCCTGAGAACCATTTTTATGGAGCAATTTTATCTCAATACCATTAACATGGCATGCTAATTAGGTTCTTCCTTTTACTGTTTTTAGAATGAAAGCCCTGCTAATTTGGACCCTTTTAATATGGGTTGTTAGGTGAATTTGATTACTGTTTGCATCTTTAAAATTCGTAAAATGTTAGGGACAAAAATGTTACTTTCTTAAAAATAATTTTTGGATAAATTTGTTCATGCCAGTACATTTTTAATATAACCTAATATTCAGGATTAATACTTTTATCATAACATCATATTCTTTCAATGTAATGATTTTTCATCTTCGTTTCATTGTGCCCGCTGCTACCTTCTGGGTAGGCATTTAAGAAAGAAATCAAAAAAGTTCACCTTGAAAAAACTGTGTATGTGGATGAGCATAGAATAAGGAGGAAGCTATGAAGACACTGTTAAAGCACAATTGTTTCAAATTTCAAATGGAGAACTAGAGAAAGTGTTTACATGCTGGTTGTGTTTACTTGTTTGTTTGTTTTGTTTTTTCATTTTTGGGGAAGGAAAATGTAAGTCCACACCTTTTTTTTTCCCTGTTTGGAGGTGCTCTTTGAGATAAATAGATAGGATCCACTTCAAACATTGTTTCTGAGAATCAGTCATTTATGTTACTTTTCAAATTTCCTTCTAGTAACAAGACTTGAGACACTTTAAAAGTATTATGTGAACAAAAATTGTATATGATTTTGCTTTTTTGTGTGTGCGTGTGTGTGTTTTGAGGCAAGGTCTTGCTATGTAACCCAGGGTGCCTTTAGACTCAAGGTGATCCTACTGCCTCAGCCTCTTGAGTGCAGGAATTATAGGCATATAATACCACACACCATCTAAAGACTAATTTTTGTCTAAAATGTGTTCCATATTTTGTTTTGACAATAAACACAGACACAGTAATTTATCCCTATAAATATGTTCCTTTTAAGTAATGAATACCCTGTCACATATTATATATATATATATATATATTCCTCTTCCTAGCCCTAGTAGTTCTTTGATAAGTTTTGTTCATAATGATTTAACTTGTCTCTACTCATGTTCTTTTATTGTTTTTTAAAGAAATTTTTGCTAAAAAAGGTAAATTCAACTATGTTCTTACTGATGTTGAAAGAAGTTGTAAGTTTTTAAATAATAATTGTGCATTTTTATTACAGACTAAAGTTCAGCTAATCTGGGCATGTTAGTCTTCTCTAAAATCTTTTTAAATGATGTTTTTGTATTTATAAGATAGCTTTTAATTTGTGAATATTGGTCTTTGCTTAATGTGTAGTGCAATTCATATTTTTCTGTGTTTGTTCTCCGTGTAGATGACACTCGAACTGCAAGTCAGTTGGATGAGTTTCAGGAATGCTTGTCCAAATTTACTCGATATAATTCAGTACGACCTTTGGCCACACTGTCATATGCTAGTGATCTTTATAACGGCTCCAGCATAGTCTCTAGGTAAGTACTAAGAACACTCTTCACTATTTTCTTTCGTTAAGATACATAAAATTTAACTGAATTTGAGAAGCATATCATTAAAAGCCTGGGAAATCATTAATAGTATCCATTCATAGGATTGAAATTTGTTTTCTTGTAGTATCTGTATCTGGTTTTCATGATAGATTATGCTGTCCCCGTAAATGCTCCCTTCTTTTCAGTATTCTGAAATTTGTATAGAATCGATATGTTTTCTACCTTAATATTTTGTAGAACTTCCCAGTGGAGCATTCCAAGGAAGATTCTAATGACAAATTCAACTTCCTTGAGAGATTTAGGATTCTTCAGGTTATCTATTTCTTATGTATTAAATGTTTTTATTAATTTGTGTCTTTTAAGAAATTTGTCCATGTCTTCTAGGTTGAATTAATTGGAACAGAATTCTTCAGATTTCCTTATTTTCTTTTTAGTATATTTAGATTTTGTGATGATGTCATAGGATCTAAAGGAAGCAGGGATGTTTTTATCCCTGCTTCCTTTACATTTTTCCTGAACAGACTGGTTTAGAAGTTTCTCATTTTCATTGAGCCAGTTCTTGGTTTTGATGTTCTGTATTTCCATCTCTAGTTTCATTGGCTTATGCCTTTTGTTTTGTTTCTTCTGCTTTCTTTAGTTTTAATTAGTTCTCATTTGCTAACTTTTGTTGAAGAAACTGAGGTCATTAAGTTGGTGACCATTTTTTTATACTATAGATACCATGTACTATATATTTCTACCTCTAAGCATTGCATTAGCCATTAGATACATCAGACACATGTGAATGTGACTACCATTTTCATTCAGTTCAAAATACTTCTTGATTTTTAAATTTATTTTTAAGCTTTGTTTTGTTGTTGTTTGATTGGTTGGTTTTTTTGCTTTTATGTTTTGGTTTCCTGAGATAGGGTCTGACTGTATAATTCAGACTGACATCAAATTTGTGGTGATCCTCTTGCCTCAGCCTCCTGAGTGCTGGGATTACAGGAATGGACTGCCATGCCCAGTTTAAGCTGTTTTTAATTTTAAGTATTTGTTTTTTATTTTAAAAAACTAGATAAAATTATTCGTGGTTCAAACCCAGGGAACTCTGAGTTATATCCCCAGCCCTTTA
This sequence comes from Dasyprocta punctata, assembly GCA_004363535.1. Classification (NCBI taxonomy): domain Eukaryota; kingdom Metazoa; phylum Chordata; class Mammalia; order Rodentia; family Dasyproctidae; genus Dasyprocta; species Dasyprocta punctata. Next base: position 4,325 of record RJWM01012968.1, on the reverse strand, counting down.
TATTTTATTTTGGGACAGGGTCTCACCTAAATTCCCCAGGTTCTCTTCAGATTTTCAATCCTCCTGCATCAGCCTCCCAAGTGTCTGGGACAACAGGGCTTTACCACCATGTCTAGCCCTTCAACATTTTGAACATCATTCTTTTAAAAACTTTAAAGAAATTTCTAATATGCGTAAAAATAGAGGGAATAGGATACTTCATATAATCATCACTCAGATTCAGTGGTGATTAAGACTGTTACAGTTGCTTCATTTGACCTTTTCGTTCCTATTTTCTTTACTTAAACATTTTAAGGGAAACCTCATATGCTATGTTATTTTACCTCACATGCTTAAGAATCTGGATTTTTTAAAAAATTAGCAAACATTGTAAATTTATAGGAATTTGACACATTGACAGCAATTACCAGTAATTTCATGGTGTCATCATTTGCTAACTCATATTCAAACTTTCTAGAACAAATGGAATCGGAAAAGTTACTTTTTGAAGCACATCAGGAATTTAGCAAGTTCAGTTTCTTTCCTTTTTCTTTTTTTGGTTGGGTCTACCACTAAATTTCACCCCTCACCCTGGCAAATTTAACTTGTATAATACCATTACTAAAATGCACATTTTTCATTTGTACAACCAAAATTTTTATTTAAGTATATGAAGGTAAATCTTGAAATCTAAGCCATGAGCCAGAGGGACTATTGTGGGAAATCTTTGAATGCATTAGCTCAGTAATGAGTAAGACAAAAATCATACATGTATTTGTTTTTATTTTGGCTGTGTTTAAGCACTGGATTAAGAAAAATATAAAAATAAAAAACGTTTTGGGGTTCATTTAATTGCATAATTCATTTAGCAGAATTCATTGTCCACCTACTGTGGGCAAAGGGTAAGTGTAATATTGCGGAGACTGGGCATGTTACTTGAATCAGGTGAGTTCACAGTGTTATTTTTTAGTGCCTTTATACTAAGAAATACAAGAAATAGTTTTATGAAACTATTTTCACTTGGAGCAGCAAAGTAACATTACTTAAATTCTTAACTGCTGTTAAAAATGTATAACATTGATTAAGTCTTCAGACATGTAGTTTGTGAAATGACAAAAATAATTATCAGTAGTTATTTATAATAGCAACTTATGTATATACCTGTCTCTATTTATGTGACTATGATTGTACCCAAGATAAAACATATCATAAATAACTCTCCTAATATTGATCAGTGTCCTTTATAATTGTGAGTTTATCTTTTATTTTCCTCTTCAATTAAAAAGCAGCTGAGTGTGGTGACACATACATGTAATCTCAGTACTTTGGGAGGCTGAGATGGGAGGGTGTTATACTTATATCCTATGGCCCCACCAGGTCTCATGTAATCATGGCATGGACATAGCTGAGTCTAGCGGTCATGACTGATTTGTTGTCTAGCGCCGGGATTGGCTGCACCTGCCCAGGGGTGGAGCTGACATACACTGTAAGGGCGGGAAGAAGGCATGTCTTCCCTCTCTTCCCGGTTCATGCCTTGCTGTTTTCCTGCTGCCATGAATGGCTGCCCTGCCAAGCCAGACTGCCTTGGAGCCAACTGAGTATGGATTGAAACCCCCAAGAACTGTAAGAAATAAACCTTTCCTTCCCTAATTTTGGGCATGAGGTATTCTGTCTCAGCAACGAGTGAAAAGTAAGACAGAGGGTCACAAGTTTGAGCCCAGTTTTGACATTTTAGGAGGCTAAGCATGTTCAGTGTGATGCCAAAAAACAAAAACCCTGTAAGACTGAAACTTTTTAACATCATGTTTAAAGCAACATGTCTACTTACAAGATAATGGCATTTTTTTTATCAGTCTTAAACTTTTAGTTATAAATCTCATTCTTGTCTTCATCATATCGGAAAGCCATTTTAACTTAATTGTGGATTTAAAAAAAAATACTAATCAATTTTGACCATAATAAGACATTTATATCAGAGCACTAGGAATTCTGAAGTAGAAGTTTACTGTCCTTCAAAAGCCTCGTTGAAATTTTAAACTGAGGCTATTATAATTCAAATTAAGATTAATTACTTTAAAATATTTTAGTTAAAATTAAAACATTTTTTGAAGTTATCTTTGGTTGGTCCATCTTGCATGTTAATGTCTCTTTTCTCTCCGTTGCATTGAATTAATATTTCATCACAGGGATGTGAAAGTTTGAAGTTTGTTAGGCAGTACCTAAGAAAATCAGTAAGTAAAAGGACGATAAACCAAAAAATGATGGAGCTTCTAAACTTGCACACCTCTTGTGGTCTCTGCATTTATATTCAAAATACGGCTAATAAATTTTAAAGGTTTTTAATTCTTCTTAAAATAGGAAATTTAATGAATTTCAGAAAAAGGATAAAAAATGACAATATTGAGTTTGGTGATTACATCATAGAAATAATTATTCTTACTGTAAAATCTCATTAAATGTATCTTGTGTTGGCATTTATTGTATAGTGGGGATCTCACTGATAAAAAAGCTATACTTGATCTTAGCTGAGAGGCCAAGAAGCTGAAGCAGAAGGCGCGTTTTCGTTTTGTACCATACCTGTCCGTCCACAAGGTGGCAGCATTTGTTTGCAGTATCTGAACTGTTAGAAATTGGTGGCCTGTAGTGAAGTATGTCTTAATTACCTAATGGTCTTAGATTAATAATGACAAGTAGCGGATAGAAAAAAAGATAATTCCTGTACCCTTCTTCCATATAGCAATAATGTCAGAGTTTGCATTTTTTTTACATTAGATTTTTCAGTGGCCACCAGCAAGGGTTGTTTTGAAATCTAGACTTAGTAGTGATGACTGCTTCTTGAATTCCGTAACAACAAACCTAGTTTGTCGTGGCTTAAAATGTTATACACTTCACCTGAGGAAATTTTAAAACATTTTTATCTGCATTTGCTCAAATCATCGAAATTGTGTTATATTGGGCATTAGTAAACCCATGAGAAGAAAATATTGGAGCATTCATTAATGCTAAATTAGTCACTATGATGGTAAATAATACAGTGTTTGATTAGTCTCTTTAGACTGTAAGGATTTTATGTGAATTCAGTTGTATAGACTTCCTTTATAGGAGAAGGCTTTATGATTCTAGAGTGTAACTCCTAAATTGAAATAGGGGTTAGAATAGGTTCAATCTTGAATGAGTGAAGTTTTATGTGGTTGAAAAGAGTGCAATTTTATTTCTTTTAGTTATTTAACCTAACTAGAGTTAGGCTAAATTAATCTTAAATGAGATGAAATGATGAAATGAAAATTTACTTGAAATTATTCTAGTTTTCCATATGGCACGTTGTAAACACAATATAAATGTTAGTATTCTTATCCTTTTATGTTCACTGATATGTCCTTAGAGCAGTCCTTCAGAATGAGCTGCAGGGCTTGTTAAAATACAAATTTCAAGGCCTCTGTCTCAGAGTTTCTGATTCTTTAGTATCTGCCAGCACCAAGAATTTGGTTTTCTCACAGATTGCTGTCTAAAAACTAAGGAAACTGGTTTGAGGCAACTCTTTGAGAACCATTACCTTAGATTAAGAGTTTAAAAAGAAATCTACTTCCAATATGAAATATTTATAATTTTAATTCTTAGGAAAAGATCGTAGTTTTTTTCATTCAGTGAATTTTACTTATTAGAACAGTTTTAGTTTTATAGCAAAATTCAGAGGAAGGAGCAGAGATTTCCTGTATACCTGTGTCCCCCATAGCTTTTCTGGTTATCAGCATCCGCCACCAGAATGGTACATTTGTCACACCTAACAAACCTAACTTGACAGATCTTTATCATTCATAGTCCATATTTTATAATAGTGTTCACTGTTGGTATTGTACAATCTATGGATTTAGACTAATGTGTGATGTGATTTACCATTCCAGTAATGTATGTTTATACTTTTCTCACTACGTTATTGTGGGGTGGTGTAAGTGGATTGCATGTGCACCTAGATATTTATTCCTTCTGCCTGTTGGCCAGTTGGGTAGGGGTGGATTGGGAATCAGCTGGTAACCTACTATCCAAGGGCAGAGCGTGTGAATCACACATGTGACTTATTTGCCCTGCTGCTGAACCATGATAGGGAGACTAACAAAGTATCTTAGTTTCTCTCAAAAATGTTATAGTTTTGGTGACAGAAATTTGTAATGAAATGTGAGATTGAGCTCTTTAATAAAATAAACATTAATCATACTGATGATTGATCTCCAAAACTGGATCATTAAGAGGAAACCTACAGTATTTCTTTCTTTGCTGCAGAACCCTCTCATCTGCACATAGAAGTGGGCCACTAGGCTCATAGAAAATAATTTTGAGTGATTTAAGAA
>RJWM01012967.1:0-55278 GCA_004363535.1 Dasyprocta punctata | reverse complement strand
AGATGCCAAGTTAAATCATTAAGGCATGGCCAACTGCCATTTCATTTTTCTTTTTCACTTAATATCATAGATTTTTTTAATTTAAAGGAACTTGAGGTATTTTCCTTGAGCACGAAATCTACAAGGGGATATCAGAATCTCAGAAAGTGCCTTTCTGAAACCTGAAACTTTTGAAATCTTTAAAAAAAATCTGTCCTTGGGAGGAAAATAGTGTTGATGGAGAATGGTGTTTCTAAGTGCTTAGTACTGAAATTCAGAATAAAATTTTACATTTCAAAATATTTCAGTGAACAGAACAGAACCTATTGTTATTGTCCCTGCTGTCTTTATGACTATTGCTCTTGTTTTCCAGTGACTCAGGATTTAACCACACTCCTTTTTATAGTCTTAACCTATAGAATTTTTATTTTATCACAATTTCACAGAAATGAATGCAGAATAATTTTATTTTACCTATTGACACATTTTAATAGTCCTTATGAGTTTTCATTAATCTGCTGTAGAGTGAATATTTTTTCAGTCTATTTCAGGATCTAATCAGGGGCTTTGTTACACATTCTACATGGTATAGGTCTGTGATTTGCTATTATAATAATTCTTTGAAGTTACCTTGTGAGTTTCAATTGCTATTGAATATGAAAGAAAATAACAACACTGGACTTTAACAGTGCCTTGATATGGTTTTTAAAAATGCAAACAGAATTAAGGAACGACTTGGGTAAGAGGATAAAAATAAAGATTAACTTTGAAAGTATGCTATATTTTATGTATACTGAGTTTATGTATATTGAATCAATATGCATTTGGTACTACATTAAAACATATATTTGTCATTCAGTGGTAAAATGTCTTTGAATGAGTTTCTTCCCATGTATTTTTTTTTTATGAATTTGTATGTGCTGAATCTTCAATCTACAGAAAAATGCCTACTATGAAAGGTACCACTTAAAACTACTCACACACTGGGCTGGGGATTTAGCTCAGTGGCTTAAGCGCTTGCCTGGCAGGTACGAGGTTGTGAGTTCAATCTCCAGTACCAAAAAATCAAAACAAAACAAAACAAAAAATAAAATAAAATAAAACTACTCACACAAAAATAAAATGTGATCATTCCTTTCCAGCTACATGCAGTAGAACCTGGTAAATGCCTTTTTGCCCACAACGATTCATATTATGTTTTAACTTGTCTGTCATTCCGTCTGTAATCCACAAGGCAATCTTCCTGCTGTGGTTTGTTTAACTGTTCCCCCAAAACTTCATACAGTCATGGAACCGGTTGAGTCTAGCGTTTGTGATTGGTTCTTTGTCTAGCACTCTGATTGGCGGTGTGAGTGCTGCACCTGCCCAGGGGCAGAGCTGGCATACAATATAATTGAGAGAAGGAGGCCCGCTTCCCCCCTTTTGCCCTTTTTCATCCTTGTCCCTTGTGGGTGCCATGAATGGCTGCCCTTCAGCCATGCCACCCTGCTTTGGAGCCAGCTGAGTATAGACTAAAAACTCCAAACCTGTAAGATAAATAAAACTTTCCTTGCTTCACTTTGGGCATCAGGTATTTTGTCTAAACAATGAGAGAAAAGTAACCAAGACACTTCCCTACCTGATGATACTTTAAAATTTTTACAGCATCTGTTTATCATAGATGGTTTTATATTGATAACATAACTAAGATGTTTCAAGTAGTTACCAGGCCAGGCACAGTTCCAAGTGAATCAAATACACTTTTATATTTAGTTTTTCATACCAATTAGAACAGGCTTAATTTCTATAGTTTCAAATCAGTTGCTGTCACTTACATATTCAACAAAAACAACATATGCTCATTTGTGTGTATGTTTGATACTAGGAATTTGCTATATGTCTCAGTATGAGTGACTCAAAGATTTTTAAGAGAGTATAACTGGCTAAAAATTAATATAATAATAGGAATACAGTTGAATAAACTATATGGTGATATAGAACAGAATGAGTAAACTATATGATGATGTAATACAGTATGTATCATAAAAGTGGTAAGTAAATAATGTTGTGATATGATGGAAAGGTACACAACATTTATGCAGTGTATATTACTTATCAGGTGCTTTATAAAGTTTAACTCTTACTTTTCATAACTGTGCTAGAAGATAAGCAATACAATTTTCTTTATTGATGGAGAAATTAAAAATAAATTGAGGAATTGCAATCACCTGGGTAGTACTTGGAGCATAAAATATGTAATCTGACAGTTTCTGGTTGTGCTATGGCATTTGGATCCTTTGCTCAAGAGAAATGAGGAAGGCTTCAAAAGAGATGAGAGGATGTGAAGTTTTAAGAATTAAAAAGGAATGGAAGAGAATTTGGGGGGCTCTATGTCTATTGTGTGATAGAACTAGATCTTAGATAACTACTTTCTGTGGACTTAATGTAACTGAAGTTTGGCGTTTAAGAATAACATTCCGCTTTCTTAAAATGATGAAGAGATAATGTTATGGATTTCTTTATCATATTGTATGTGTAATATTATTATTATTATAGGTATTATATATCAAACAATCAGAAACCTTTTCCAATCCTAGTAATTCTTCAGTGCAATGACTTACTTATCAGATCAAATGGTTAATGAATCCTTAAGGTAAAAGCTCATTTGCATTCACCGCCAAGTCACTAAGACACTACATGTTGTGGCTAACTGCTTAATTGTAAACTTGAATGAAAATGCCCAGCTGAATTGAGTTAGCCTGGCTCTGGGCATGCAAGACCCACTTTAAGGAGCGTTGTCATCACAAAGGTATAAAAGGAGAATGGAAGGGATTGATTTCAGCTGATCTTTCTTAGAGGAGCTTCACTGTGACTGCTTCTTTCAGTGGAGTTTTGGGCAACTTTTCTTTGGAAGCTTTGACTATTTTCTTTCTTTGGGGAAGCTTCAATCATGGTCTTCATCCTGGACATTGTATCCTGGCTTCCGCATAGATTCTTCAGCCTTCTGGCTCAGTTTCTTCAGCCTTTTCACACAGACACTGATACTAGGACCTCCAGCACTGTCCCTTGGTCCTCGGGCCTTTCCAGGACAAATCCCTCCTTCTTCCCGTATGGGATCCTTTGCTCTCCTGATAACGACTTGCACAGAACATTCAGAAGAGCTCTAACCCCATGACTGGATCCTTTGAGTCTCCAGTGTACAGACAGATATTTTGGACTCTTCTTTATCTGACTCTAGTAAGCACTGACAAATGGACTATGATTCTTTGTGTATTCATGGCCAGAATGTATTACAGAACAGCATGTATTCTAGTAAAAACTTTTACTAATGCCCATACTTTTGCTCAATCTGTTTATTGATTTATTTTTTGGATCAATAAAATTGTTTCCCTTCAGTGCACAAGTAAATAATATCATTTGGTATAGATATGTAGGTACATATATACTATCCATATGTTTTCCTACTGACCCACACATATTCTACAGTAAAAATATGTACAAAACAATGTTATTTTGTTCTTTGCCACTTTAGTATACAAATCAAGAAAGTTAACGTTAAAAAATGACAATATAGTTGTTATCTACATGAGGAGGGTAAAACATTTCATATTCTGTCTGAGTAACTACCGATTGTAGTATTTGTCTTCTTAGACTCAAACTAGTAGGAACTATAATTCAGGCAAGGAAGGAGGATATGGCTAAGACTAGATGGGAAAGCAGGCGTGATCGATTGATCATCTCAGGACACAGGCACAGAACAGTTCCCAAAGTCCTGTATGTGGATTTCTCGGGGAAACTTGAACAGGTTTTTGATAGGATGACCAGGACGTGATGCCTGAGTTGGAGTTATAAACGAGGGACAGTCACCATTAAGCATCTGTGATTGTGTCTCTTCACAATAGCCACCCTATGTCATAGCGTGCATTTTAAAATTTGTTTCACATTTTTTTCACATTTTTCCTACTTGTATTTGACCCAAACTCATTCTGCCTATTTTTTCCTACCTTTAATAAATGAAATTGTGCCACTAATTACACTTGTTTTGATCAGTTCTTTGGGATGGAAAGAACTTAGAAATCACCTCCAAAGGGAGACTCCAGCTCCCCAAAGCTCAGTAAGTTAACCACTACTTTTTTTGAAAGTAAATCTTTTACAACTTGTTATGTAATAATCAGACAATATCAGATGTCAGCCACGTTGAGGTTTTATTTTGATAATTGTTGCCTAAATCATATTATGCATACTCAAAGTACACAAAATCTTATCTTTAATTCCTGATTACTCTTCTAGTAAATATTTATTGAGGTCTAGATAAAACAGCTATCTTGCTCTTAATAGCATTCATAATTAGTATTAATTGGGCAGAAACATGCTAGAAACTATTGTGGAAGCTGAGTAGAGTTAGGAAGAGTTGTGAAAATCTCTACAATAAAAGCCAGACCTAAATTTCTACACCATGTATCTTCTGTCTTCTTTTGTAAGCTATGTAGGAATTATTAATGTATCATATTAATTGAATTTTCTAATTAAGAAGATTTTCCTATTTGAATTTTTTATAAAATGCATTTGTCTCTTGCTTTATTGTGTATAGAATTAGTGTGATTTAAATTTTCTTCACGATTATAGTAACTCTAGTGTTTCATGAAAAATTTTCAAATTTAAGTAGATAGTCCCTGTTATTGAAAAATAAAAGAAAATAAGCATATTTATACTTATACAATAATGAAGTTGATCTAAATCTGAATAATGAAACCAGTTTTCTTTTAACTATATTGCAATTTTCTTATTAGAGTAGATTTTGTGATATAAACTTACCTTAAGATAGTCAGATACTATCAAATCTATTTATTTGAATTCTGGATAAGTATCAGCTTATTTTTATGGCAAGCAGTAATTTTATATATTATCATATGGCAGATTAACTTTTTATACTGATGTGAGAAGTACACAAATAGCTTTTACAGTCTAGTTCATTTCATGATTTTTTTGTCAACTCAATTGACATATTGGCAGGTATACTTGTTGGACTCTTTTTTGAATTTATCTTTGGCTTCCAGGAAATTTATATCAAAAATATTTCTACAAAATATGCTTGCCTTCTTTTTAACATAATGATCCTTGAAAGGTCTTCAAACTCAAGGCCTTTTGAGTGAGATATAAAATTTATTTGAGGATTTTTTTTGTTTCCATATGCTATAAAGTCCTAGTCTAAAGAATGTTTCTGGATTCCTTAAGTGTATAGAATATTTAGCCTTGATATTAGAATTTACTCCATCGTGGGCTGGGAATGTAGCTCAGCAGCACAGCACCTGCCTGTCATGATTTCAATTCCCAGTACCAAAAAAAAAAAAAAAAGAATTTGCTCCATCTAATCTGTTCAGTAGCTCTCTTCTGGAATTTTAAGAATACCAAAATCAATAAATAAATAAAAATAAAAAGGACACATTGGAAAGAAAGCAATATATTGCTAGAGCTGCACTTTCATGATTGGTGGTAATAATTTCTGCTTTAATATTTTGGCTTTATATATTGTGTTAAAGAACAATATGATGTTCTACAGATGGTAGGCCCCACTCTCTTAGCCAATAGATGAGAAAGCTTGGTTAATTCCGTGAAAGTCACGTGGCTAGGAAAGAGAAAAGCAAAGAGGAGACCTGTATTTCCTTAACTCTGAATGCTCAAGTATTTTCTCCACTAGACCAATATGATGAACCTATGGCATGTGTGCCAGAGTGGGCTGTCTGTATCAACTGAAAGCTCTAAAATGTTCACCATCACTGTGGTAGGCTATAGTCTTTCTCACAATACAAACTACAGCCTTAGCAATGACTGAAATTTCAGGGAAAATCAGTAATTTTGAGTCTTGACCTATTTTCTTTTGATGGTGAAGGGAGTGAAGTACCTTGTTTGCAGAAGATATATTTTAAAACATTACTTAGTGTTAACACACAATATAATCTTCTAGAAATTTCATGAAGAAACTTTTTAGAGGTAAAAATGAATATAAAAAATAAAAATGATTCTTTCAATAATAATATAGTCCTTGTAAGTTCCAGTTTGGGAATTAAGATTAAAAAATGATTTTTTAAAATTTTCTAGGAAGATTGCTATATAAAGAATGATTTTTCCTCAATGAACATTTTACAAAATTTGAGATCAAAGAAATAATTTTCTTGCATCAGAGAAATTTTTGCACCCATAGCTAAAAAAGTTAGAACCTATTTTTTACTTTGCTTATTTCACTATAAATGGCACAAATTAAACCTATTTGTCAATTACAAGTATATGAATATGCTTTAGTATCAAAGAGAATGACAAATTTCTTCATTTTAATGATTAATGGCTAATGCCAATTGCTGCTTAATTCTCAAGCTATGTAACATCCTTTTATGGATGCTTTCTGTGTGTTTCAGGCTGGAAGTTATCACAAATAAATTGACTCTGGCCCGTGTAAAATGGAAAATATATATGTAAATCTGAAGCATTTAACTAAACAACAACAAAAACGACTAGGAAAGAAATTCTTTACTAAATGTCAAGCACATAAGCATAGCCTTAACCCTAGCAAGATTTTGCACAATTGGAAATGAGACTCTGATGACACTATGAAGACAGGGAGAAATAAAAACAAATCAAAATTCTGCTGGCCTACAACTGTTATATATCTTTCTGTTCATGTTTTCAAGAATGTGCTAATAGAAATTCACACTTCAAAAGATGTAAACCAAGTAAGACTGTTGTTAAAGAACATTAATATTATTTACTGTACAAAGAAAAAAATTTTAAAAACACATGGAATGTTTACTTTAGAAATTCAACGTTTCCATGAATATTACTCTTATCAGGGAAGTCAAAGTTTTCATATAGTAATTAAGATGAGCAAACCTTTGGGGTTATTACTATCTTTGATTTCAAATTTTTTGCAAGTCTCTTACTTGTGTCCTATATAAAAAATACATATTTTTCTAATTATTTTAGCACTTCTGAGTAGTTGGTTCAATATTCACCCCACTGTCAGTGCTATTTATCATTGTCATTCTCTTTATTTCCTAAAATATCAACTGGGTTCTGGAAGAGCTTGTCTAACCTTAGGACATGGATGGACAAAATCATCTCTGAATCTTTGCCCATGTCACATGTGTGCTAAATGCATACGCCTGTATTAACACATTTAATTTAATACTCAAAACAAAATAGATATTAATATTTCCATCTTTTCTTATAAGAAAATTGAGTCTCGGAAATGTTCATTATTTATTTAATGTCATGACAGTTAACCTACTTTGATTGTGTGTCTTCTGACTAACGCCTCGAACCTCTATTAATATGTGTTAATTAATTTAATCCCCAACAACCTTATGATGTGGATGCTCATTGTTATTGCTTGAATGTGCCCAAGGTTCATGGGATGGGAACAACCTGCAGTGCAAGTGCTGAGAGCTGGGATATTTAAGAGGCGATTAGGTCACAAAAGCTCTGCCCTGATGAATAAATTAGTGTTGTTATTAGAAGAGTGGTTTCATGGCCACAGGGTGAGGTCACCCATCCCTCCCTCTTGCTCTTGCTCTTACTCTCTCATCTTCTGATCTTCCTTCTCACCATGTGTTGCCTTTGACATTTTACGATGTATCATGAAGGCCTTTCTAGATGAGGGTCTCAATCTTGGACTTGCCAGCCTGCAGACATCTGAGACAAATAAATGTGTTCAGAAATTATCCGCTCTGTGGTAGTCTGTTATAGCAATGCTGCCTCCACAAGATACCCTGGGAACTCACACATTCATCTGGGCTAAATGTGGGACTGAACCTGCATAATGGGTTTGCACTTTTGAAATATTAAGGAAACAACATCTTATGTGCATACTGTTTCCCATCACAGAGATTGCAAAATTCCATGGTATTGCTAGGATGAGTTAACATTAACTGTAACCCCTGCTTGCCAGTTACTGACCAATCCCTCTCCAATATGACCATCTAATAGACAAGATCTCATATGACCCAAATAAGTGGAACTGTTGTACCAATATCCTTTTGTTGCTATAGTTAAAGAGAAAACTGAAATGCAGGAATATAAATTAAGCACCCATTTAGTAGTGTCTTGTAGAAGCAATACCATGATGAAGAAGGAGCACCCCCCTCATTTTTAGACAGGGTCTCACTAAGTCACTAACTTGCCCAGATTGGGATCCAGTTTTCAACCTCATCTCTCTGTCTCCCAAAGTGCTGTGATTATAGGTATGTGTTTCCAGGTCAGTGAATAGAGAGAGGCCCGTGTTTGAAAGGGGAAAGAAAGAACTTAGAGTTGCAGATGATATATAAAAATATATCAAAACAACATGATCATCAAAGAGAAAATATTGCACTTGTATCATATATGATTAATTTTCAAATTAATTCAGCTTCCATATGATATAAATCTCCAAGGTTTGATTTTGGTATTTCACTTATAGAGTCTAATATAAACTTGACAACCACTTAAATTCACTTAAAATTTTTAAAATTCTCTCAAATATTGACAAACATTTTTACCAGAAATTTATCTGAAGAATTGAAATAATGCTATGCATATATGTCTCTGTGGTCTAATATTTAAGAACATTTAATTTATAAGTATAATTAAGCTCCTTTTCTGACAAATAATATGGAAGTGGACTTTGACTTTATACCTAAAATTTTGTTTTGTAATGTAATAATGAAAATCTTAAGTTTTGGGCAAGATTATAAAGATCACCTACCCTAAGTATAATGATAGTCTAACCTTTGTGAAATAATCATGAAAAATTAAGTGCTTGCCAATTCTCCCTAGTCTTTCTTATTCTGTGATTGTTAAATCAAACTTTATGTTGAGCCCAACTTTAATCTTTCTATCTTCCCTTTGTTTTTTCTTTTTTTAGACACTGCAAAATGTGATTTTTTTACTATATTAAGTACATTAATCTACATTAACTATATTAGCTGCATTTCACTCCATTCACAGGTAGTTACTGTGATTAATGTAATTAATGGTTATCAGTGATTAATGTACTTTGCCATCATCTCACTTAAGAATTTATTGAAACCCTTCAAAAAGGATGCAATTCTTTTTCCAGGTCTAGTAATTGTATTTTGCAATCCCATGCCTTTGTACTTTCATTGTTTTTAGGTAGTTATAGCAGTTAACAAGAAACAAGATACTTTAAGAGACTTCAGGGAAATAGGGCAATTGTTTAGCAATTCAACCAATAAACAGTCAACTAACAGACACTATTATTGCTATATAAGTTGTTACATTATTAATATATTGTAGGGTACCACAAATCCACATGTTCAAGATATTCATATCTTGAAATAAAACTGCTATGTTGAAGTGAGATAAATGCCAGGTGCTGCTATCTTCACCACTCTAATTGTACTCTGACAGTCCCAACTTTTCTCACAGTGCAGAAGATAGAACGGAAATTCTTTAGACACACATTGGTTAGTTGGTTAGTGTCAGATCAGAGTATTATTTGAATGAAAATAATTTTTGTAAATAATTATTTTGTTAGTGAATATTCCCTGTGTGGAATGACTCTTGCCACTCCAAGCAACCCCAAGGACTAGGAAATGAGCATTTAGATAGTGTTGACTCCAAATCTTTTAATCACTGTTCCTAGCACACTCTATTACAAATGCTTCTTAAACATTTTTTCCTTGACTAATCTGGACTTTCCATAATGGGAAGGAATGATCTATGTTTTTGGTATCTCTGTTCAATAAAACAAGTTAGCTTTGCCCCCATACAAGAAACACTTAGTGGAAGTGTTTTTATGAAAGAATATATTAATGAATATTATTTTCATATTCTTTATGAAAGTTCTAATACTTGTATTTGAAAAATTTCTGTCATAGCTGGCTTTCTAAAGGATTTTAGTAAGTGTCTTTTTTAAGTTCCAAAACAATAAGGATTCTGCTTCTGAAACACTTTACACCTGGTACTGTGCACTTAGCACAGTTATCACCCCACATGAAAGACTAGATTTAGTTGTATTTGTTGTTTTGTAACTGTTCTTGCCATTGCTGATAAAATGGAAAATAAGTTTCACAGTTTACCTCAGGAAGGAAAGACAATATATACATCTTATAAATGTGAGCAAATACATGAATCAGCTCATTTCATAACTTTTGTTATTAAGAGAAAGTGGGCAGTAATATTCCATGTGAATGGCAGCAGTAGCAAAATGATACTCTACATTCTTTATCATGAAGTCTGGAATACAAGTTTTGATCCACGTGAACACAGCCATTTAGTAAGTAAAACTATAAAGCACCCTGCCTTATAACAAATCACATATTGATTCCTATCTGCAGACATTAATCTACAAGAATAACTAAGAATTTTATTGACAACGAAGAGGAAGATTCCAAGAAAATTATTGCCTTCTGATTCTTTATAGGGCTCAAAATTCCTTTTGCAATTTTCATTTGCAGTTGCCTAAATGTTCTCAAACTGGTCTTCTAAAACTAAGATGAATTTTTTTCTAGGATAATTATTGCATTTCTCTGGCACATAAAGGATTTTATATTAAGTACCTAAAATAAAATTTTGTGAAATCTACAGTGAAAAACATTGAGATTAGTTGATGACTCTTAGAAATAATGTGTATATCAAATAGAAAAATTCATTAAAATCATTGAGAATAAGATCAACCTTCCAAAAAATGAGCTACAGAATAATATTACCAAAATGAAGACTGAAAACAGGAGCTTAAAGAATAAAGAAATATTTCATAGTAGATGATCAACTACAGTAGGGTCAAAGGGTTTATAGTTGATTTTACTTCTAAACTGATGTTCTAATTTTTCGGTGAAACACGTTCCCTTTCAGGCTTTTCTATCTTAGTAAATAACAATCTCTTCTTCAGTGATGCTCACATTTATAATCTTTTTACAGAATTTAGTATATCTGAATAAAATAAGTCTTTATTGCTCACTCTTTCTAAAATATTGATGATCTCTGGAATACCATCTGAAATACAACAACTACACAATATTTTTGGATTTAGATGTCCTTTTGTGTTCTCACTATGGGAGACCAAAAATGATACTAACTGAATTTCTTCAAGTAAGTGTTATTAGTAAAATTAATCTGGCAAAACCCTAAGAGTTAGAAATAAGCATGTCCTTTTCATAAAAGAAAGAATGCGTATATCAGAGCATCTTACCTATTGCTGCAGAGAAGGGATTTAACCACATAATTTGATGGGTTCTGAAGCCCAAACCATGACATCATTTTTCATTCTAGGTAATGTCTTCAGTACAGGAAATTTTCTAGAATGTCCACCATTCCACAAATCAGAAATTGTTAGAGGATACACCTTTAGTCACAAGAAAGTACAACCCGTGTTTTGGAATTTTTATCTGAGTTGTTACTCAGATAATTTGTGAAGATGTACCAAACAAGGAAAAGAGGAGTTGAAACACACACCTCTTCAAGCATTCATATCCATGGGCTTTCAAATCCCAAAGCCATAATCACAAAACTTGATATCACTAATCCATGTTGCCCTCAACATTTGTATTATCTTGTTAAAAATTATTTAAAGCTATAGCAATATGAAAATGTAATGCTAGAAAATGTAAATGCCTTACTCAGATATTTTTCTTTCAGAAGTTGTTTCACTTCACAATATTTTTCATATGTTTAATTGCAAATGAAGCTAACAGAAGACACAGTATGTGGAAAAGAAAATAGTGATCATCTGAAGTGGTAGCACCGGGCTGCCTTGGACAGCAACATTATGCAAATGAGAAAGTAAGGCTCTTTGAGTAAGTAGCTGAGCTGTGTTGACTAGGCCAAGAACTGTATTTCAATCAGCACTCATTGCAAATTCATTCCAAAATTTGACCTTCCATAGTCAGATCCAGCTGCAGTAACCCAAAATCAAATATTAAAATATTAAATAGTGAGTCTCCTTTTGAGTTAATTAACATACTGAAATATTTTAGAAAGCCTATCAAATAGCAGATTATTTTAGTAAACATATCCTAATGTTTGCCACTATATTTTCAATTTTATAAATGTTATAAACTCAGATAAATTTACCAACTTAAGTAAAAGCTATCTCAATTTTATGATCATATCTTATTTTAACAAATTATTAATCAGGTTGATTTATTATTTTTATCAGTCTTAGTAGTGATAGTTGCTTTCTGAAAATCATTGCCAATGCACAGAGATTTTTCCTTTGCTTATATTTATAATATATTTACACTTTAAAAATAATTTCAACATTCATGCTTAAAGTCTTAACTATATTATTATAATAACTGAAAATAATAATACACAATGATACTCTTCTGTGTGTATTCTTCAGTAAGTTTTGAAGAAGATAATACTTATTTGAATGAACAATTTTGGATATTTGGATGACGATTGAATTACATTACTTCTTTGATTTATAGAGAAATTGCTTTTCCCTTGCTTTATGTAAAACAGAACCAAAGATATACTACAAGGCAATAGAACAATTACAGTTTCTGATGTATAGAGACATAATCAAAAAAGATGGTATCTTCTGTTCAGTATAATCTAGCTTAGAGAAAATTCGTATATATTATAGTCAGATTATCAATTTTGTAGTCTGAGTATCATAAAATATGTTGAATACAAAACAATTCAATTCACTCAAAATATAAATTCATCCATTATCTTTGCCATTCTGGACACACTGTAAGAGTTTTCAGGACAATCAAACTATTCCCACAGGCATCAATTTTCATTGTATCATAGCTTAAAAGCATAATAGATATTTTCTCATTTGATAAAACTTTAAGTGAAAAACTATCATTCTCAGTTTGAATTAGAACTATTTTGAAATAAAATATTAACCTCAGAGTGTTTAGTAATCACATATATTCAGGATTATGGTAAAACTTATCAAACATTATGTTTCACTGGATATCGACAGATAGATAGATAAATAGACTTTAAATATATATATATATATATATATATATATATACATGTATCTATATATATTGTATGGCATCCAATTTATGTGTGCATGGAATCTATTATTACTTATTTTTTGTGTGCTTTTTCTTAGTAAAATTTGTATTTAAAACAGTTGAAATGAAGCTCTAGTTTCACTTCACCCTTTCCCTCTTTTATTTATGCAAAGTCTGAAAATTTGTAGAGTTGACATGTTTTCATAAATAATTCTCTGTCCTTAAATATCATCCTTTCCAACTTTCATCCTTTTCCAGTTTCCCTGAACAAGGAATTTGCTCTCGAGTTTTCTTCCTCCTCCTATTGTGTTCCTGAGCTTTATTCTTCCACTATCCATACACGATCATATTTTATGCTAAACAAAGTTTGGAAACTTCTATTTTGGTGATCTACACAAACTCACAACAAAAATCAAAACTAATTTGCTGATTATTAAAATAAGCATCATACTGATAATCGTGATACAACTGGGATGCCATTATTGCTAGGTTTTGTTTGGAATGCCATAACCACATTTTGCCATTTTACTTTTTACATAAAACTATGAATGTCTATTAGAAGATTTCTATTTTTTTGTTTAGATGGTCTCTAATTTAAAAGTATGCTAATAATACAATTTCTGCAAATAAGGTAAAATCAGTGATATTTTCTATTTGAAATTTAAGAAACATGTCACATGTACACACAAAATAAGGGAGAGAAAGCGAACAAGCAAGAGAGAGAAAACTTAAACAGCTATGCTTTACCTTACATCTTATCATCCCATGATCATTTTTTTAAGATTGGGAATCAAATTTAAACTGTCAAGTGTCTAATTTGTTAAAGGATCTAAAATGAAGTGCACTATGTAATCTTGAAATACCTGACAACAAAAATACTTAGCATTGTCTCATAAGGAATTACAAAAGCTGTCTGTATTGAACTGAAAGTTCATCTGTAAGAAGTCTTTTGTTTTTAGGATCTTGGGTTTCTATTTCTGGAATTAGAGAAATCATAAAGAAGCCCTACAGTGATTGCTGTTCTCCCAATAGTAATGAAATTTACTTCAGAAATAGAATTTTAAACTAGAGTCAAGTACTTCTTAAAATATGATGTTGTCTCTACTGTCTCTATGCCTGCTCCTGGGCCAAAACTGATTTATTCTGAATCCTGAATCTGACAAAGAGCCTCTAAGGCTGCCCATGACTTTATGGTCAATACTTGATACTGAAGTCTTCCTGGAAAAATCACAAAATCTCTTATCTGGTAGTTTTGGATTTGTATACTTATTTAGTCTATTGAGTGAAAACTAAAATGTTAAAATAGGTCTTTTTAAAAATCACAATTGGAGTCAGTATTTTGAGGTAAAAGCTCAGTATTTTTAGTGCAATCTACATTATGATTTCTTTGTGTATTTGTTTTTGTGTAAACTATACTTATAGCAAGTTTTCCTTAACACTAAGAGTTTAAATGTATAACAAGAATTTCAAGATAATTGAAAAACAGTCAGCACTATTCTAGGTGTTATAATTTTCCCAACTACACTTTTTAAATGTCTTTTGCACACATGATTTTATAGTAGCATGTTAGGCAATCAAGTTTCTGTGGTCTTTCTCAACCATTCCATTTTATTTTCACATAAAATGACTCATGTTTTACTTGTTTATGTACTTACCATGACACAATAATGAATGGAAGCAAACAGAAATGTCCCTTGGTGTACAAGTATTTTAACTGTTGGACCCAAATGCATGGTGGTATTAGAGTAATGCCTTCTAAGAGAGTGTGCAAAGTGATGTGCACATTATATGTCATGTTTTACAAGTGGAATAAAAAAACGTTCAGTAAGGTGACAAGTGGATTGGAGGTACATTAGCAATCCATTCACTGTACTTATTTTTCCATAAAATGCCAAATCCATTGTTAGATTTGTCTAGTAAGAATATCTCCATATGTGGTTAGAAGTAAGACCTGGGCAACCAGAGACATACATATCAAAACCAAGACATACATAGGACTAGCCTTAGTACTTATTTAAAAGGAATTACAAAAATTCTCTGTACTAAACTGAAAGTTCATCTGTAAGTTACCTGGCCTTAATACAAAGAAACTGGCTCAGTGCAGAAACCCAGTATTTTCTAAAAATTAACAGTACAGGCATTCTGGTACAAATTATGTATATTTGATACTTTGTTATTAATCATCTAGAGAGCGGAGCTCTTTAGGAAACAGGATATAGTTTGATTCCTAACACTTGCTGTAACATTATAACTATTTTAATTTTTTTTTCTGGTTATAGAGGGGAGGTAGTCCTTTATAGAAAATTTAGAATATATTGTGAAATAAGTGAGTACAAAATCATCCAGTATCTCAATACCTCAATATAATATTTTAAATTAATTTTGTCTATTGACAGTGAGTCATATGCTTACACTCCCTAATTACATAAGCAATAGTATAATTTTAAAAACTTCCATACTAGGAAAACAACACAGAAATCACAGTTGATATTTTAAACCCGGGATTGGTTAGTCAAATGTTGGAAACTGATTAGGATGTAACCCTAGCCCATTGATAATCAATAGATCAAATGCATGCTATTTACCAGAAATCATTGGGTGATGAATTACCTTGAATAGATTTAAGAAATATCTTGAAACTGGAGAAGTGTTATTTTGGGTTGTGGCTGTGAAAGCATTTATGAAGGCTAGAAGAGGGGTCTGTGCTGGCCAGGTAGGGAAAACAGCACTCCATGTGAGCAGGTACTTCACATGCTGGAGGCTTAAGAGAATAGAGCAGGCAATCTTGTATCTGTCTCTCCATGAGATGGGACACACTCACATCTTGCTGTGACCATCACACCTCCAGCCTTTCTGGCCTTTGGACTGTAGGATTTAACCAATATCCCTCCTCCTGCCTCCTGGATACTCAGCCTTTTTGGCTCAATTTAAGCTTGAATTCAACATCTCAAAGACTTTAGCCTGTAAACAACTTCTCATGGGAGTTTTCTGCTGCTGTAGCAGGGTGAGCCATTTCTCCTGATAAGTACTCTCTCATATATCTGTTGTATGTCTTGTACTGATTCTGTCTTTCTAGAGAGCTCTACCACAGATGCTAAGGAAGTCTAGATGTTAGTCACTGTAGGAAGCAGCTGCCCTGCTTAACACTCAGAGAACAAAAAGTAATGTGTTCTAGAATCTAGACATTCCCCAAAAGGGGCTACAGGGGGTTGCGTAGCTGAAAGGAGGCCAGCACTCCTGGTGAAGACTTGGTTAAGAATCAGTGGCATTTGACCCCTGTGGAGTTCAGTGGGTATGGTGTTCCTTGCCCTTGGCTGGTCCTACAAGTGTCCTCTATTTCCGAGTCAGTACTCATAGGACTAGAAACAGGATGTCTATTTGACTGTTAAAAAAAATCTCCCTGTAATGCTTTCCACTTACATAATATAATAGGAACCCAGATGCTAAAAGAGTTAACTTCATTCAGTTCCAGTATAAGAAAGGAGGGTATACAAGGTTTGAGTTGAAGATGAGAGTATGTAGTCCCCACCGTTCAGTCCTTTTTGTTACTCAGCACCCGTTCATTTCTAAGCATATTTAGGTTTCCATACAACATCAATAACAGTTCAAAGGTTCCTCCCCATAAAGCACAACCATTTTCATACAAATGAAAACAGTTTTACAATCTTTTTAAAAATTCATGATGCAAAATTCCAAAGGACCTTGTATCCAAAGTATCATCACTAAAGTGCTGGCTTTATCAGCTTTAAACAGAAATCTACATGACTATTCTGTAATCTCCACACAATTAAAAATTTGTCAATGAAAATTCTTATGTAAAATAATAGAGAAATGAAAAGGAAAAAGAAAACTTAATACTTATAAAGCTATATATATATGTATATATATATATATATCTACACACATATGTATACATATATATGTATATATCAAGCAAGAAGCAAAATAAAAAATCATCTCTATGAGGTTTTGTCTCTAACTTGACACATAACTGTAATTGGTGGTGAGATGCTATATCTTATTTGCTTGGTTTGCAGTTTTTATCCATTAACTCTCATATTGTTTAGAAGTTGAGGAAATTTGTGAGAAAAGCCTGTGAATGTAATACAGAATTCCACTTGCACCAATTATGCACCATTAATCTAATTTTCCATTGAAAATTGGGGTCAATTACCCAAGTCAGTGATTCTAAAGCAGTATCTAAAAAATAAGAGTTGAGGAGATGAAAAGCAAAATTACAATAATGAGTAATCAACAGTTTGGAAACCAAAAACTACATTAACCATTTCAAGTGGAAGACAGTTTACTGACAATTGGTCACAGTTGTTTGAACGGGGAAAATTTTTCCGAAGGATGTTGAGCTATTCCAAATGCAAGTAATTAATGTTAAGTATCAGCTACCACTCTAAATGTTAGGTGAAGCACAAATTGCCTAGTAGCATAGGAGAGAAACTTTGGCATGGCTATTTTTCAAATCTCTATGAGGACACCATGTAACTAGAGCTTGAAATTTCAAACAAAACTGAGTGATGTTATGACTGTCTTTGCTGTTGGAACAATCTTGAGAGTAAATGATAAATGCCGCTTGCTTTCCAAGATTTCTAGTAGCTCCTCTTTGTATAGCTTGGTAAGTAGTTAACTGGCTTGGGAATTCAGACACACTTCGTAGACTCTAATCCCATTACCACTGATTTAGAGACAATAAGTAGCTGTACATTGCATAGCTACATGCAAACAAATTTAAAGAAATTCAAGATAAAATGACACTGAGAATTACTGTTTTAAGCAACCAGTTTGCTAAAGTATGAACTGTTTTGTAATATCTAAGCAAAGTCCTCTTAATATATTCTTAAACTGACATGTAAATGCATAGAATTTTTGTGACAGTAATGTGGATATATTTTTCAATAAATTTAAACCAGGAATATTACTTCTAAGAATAATTTTGTGGTGTGAAATAAAGCACTATTTCTCTTAACAGAAAAGTGTAGACGCCCTGACATCATTCGAGTGTTAATTAAGTATTTTATAGAGCCATATTAAAATGTCAGGACTATTAGTAAAATGGGATCCACTCCTTTTTTTAAATGCAAAAATTCAGCCGGGCGTGGTGGCGCATGCCTTTAATCCCAGCACTCGGAAGGCTGAGGTAGGAGGAGAGGAGCATTGTGAGTTTGAGGCCGGCTTGGGCTACAACATGAGGCAAGGCCGGCCTGAGCTATATAATGAGACCCTGTCTCAAAAAACAAACTAGGGCTGGGAGTTTGGCTCAGTGGCTTAAGTGCCTGTCTGGTAGGCATGAGGCTGTGAGTTTGATACCCGGTGCCACAAAAATAAATAAATAAATAAATGCATAAGTTCACTCATTTTTAAAGTAAAGCAATCAATAGTAGTATGCATATAATATATTCACTGCTTATTTCATCATAATGTACTTTGTATATCAAAATAGGTAGAAGATAGAATTTTGAATGTAACCATCATTCAAATGACAAATGAGTATAAGAAAGCATGTACAAAGTATAATTTTAAACAAATACAGAAAATTAGGACTACACAAGTTCATTATGTGATATGAACTTGGAAAATATGTATGATGAGTGCAATGTATTATATAATTTGTCTTATATAAAACATTGTATATAATGCAGTGTTTACATACAGATGAATTAGAGCATAGAGAATACTTGGAAAGAAGTTTCTACACAAAGCAATGTATCTAGAAGTGGATCTGTGGCTTGTGTAGAGAACTGAGTGAAAGGAATGAAATGGGGTCAGCATATATAAATTCAGGAGGACCGCTTCCGTAGTAGGAAAAAGAAAGGAGGACAAAAGGAAGGAGAAAGGTAGGAGAAAGGAAGGGAGTGGAAGGGAATGGAAAGAAAGGAAGGAAGGGAGGAAGGAAAGAAAGAGGAAAGGAAGAAAGAAAAGAAAAGAAAAGGAGAAAAGAGAAAAGAGAAAAGAAAAGATAGGAAAAGAAAAGCAAGAAAGAAGAAAGAGGTTCAAGACAGATAAAACTGTCAATAGGAGCAATAATTTCACTTTAATGTTGAAGTATTAACCTGACAATGGGTCATGCAGAACTGTGCAGAATACATAAAAGACTTTGAATTTAACTCTAAGAATAAAGTAAATTTATTGGAGGATTTTATGTAGAAGAGTGATTTCTGTTTTTTACTTTACTGGTTCTGTGATTACTTTAGTGTTCTGTGGATAAATGTGTATGGACTCAAACATGTTACGGTGTTTTAGGTTCATTTCCATTTTCCAGTCAAAGAGATGTGAGATCAACCATAACTACTATTTGGATATGGAAATGATGTCGTGATAAATAGTTGGATTCTGAAAACTTTTGAAGGTATGATTAATAGCACTGGAATATAGACTAGATCTGAGATATGGAAAAAAGAAAACAGAAAAAAATAGCATCAATATTTTTATACTGCAGAAAGAATAGGTTTGTCTACACAAGACTAGGGAAAGATGCATTTTTTTCTTTTCAAATTAGATACCATACCATATAAAACTTTATAACAGTAAATGGATTGGATGTGATGAAAAAAGGTTTACTATAATTAATAAATTATAGATTCAAATAGGAAGTTACAGAGAGGAAGGAAAAAATCTTAAATTGGAAAAGTAACCATCTTTAGTTGTACATATTTATGGTTACTGTGTAATGTTTTGGATTATGAAATAATCAAATCTAATTAGCATATCAAATACCTTATATTTGTATCATCTTAAATGTCTAATATGTTCAAAACTCTCTTTTCTAGTTTTTTAAAAACATAATGTGCATTTTGTTAACATTATTTACCTTACTATTAAGTGCCTCTAATAACTGAAAAAGTTATTCAGTATCCTATAATCACCTTTTATGCTTGACCAATATATTATGCTAATAGTATAATGAATTTTTCCTTTTAAAATAAAATACTTTGTCCCTTTGAGTCCAGTATGAAAAACATGTACATACCAGTTACAAATTCCTAGCAATGTTTCTTCATTACTTTTTTTTCATTTATCTAATCATTCAGATGTAAGAATATGGATCATTTGACCTATTTCAGCCAACAATCTATGTAAAGAGAACTTTTGGGGATGTAACAATATGAATCTATCACCTCCTCTGAATATTTTTGCTTGTAAAAATGTGGATATACATTACTCTACATTGACTGAAATTGACATTTTATAATTTTGATTAAGAGACTTGACTATTGAAGCCTCAAGGACAGCAGCCAAATACTATGTTGAGAGATTAAAAATATTGTCTCAATGTGAACAAAGCTTAAATGATTTATGTCTATTTAGTCTAATAAAAATGCTAGGGAAAATGTAATAAACCCATTAAATAAGAACAAAAATAATACAGAAAGCTATGCCCAATTCTCCTTGTTATTAATACCATTTTTTATAAAAGGAAACCTTACAGACATAAAGAAGTCAAAAAATAATTACAAAGAAAGAAGACAATTTCTAATTGCTATCTGGATATGTGAAAAGTCACTGCCATTTTTTTTGAGCATGTAGTAAGAACTTGTTAAATATTGTGTAGCTAATAAGCAGTTATTTAAATACAATGCCAATGTGCTGAAATAAGAGTGATCTGGGAGATAATTTTGTCTAACACTTCCAGTCTAACACCAACAAAAAAAATTGGTAAATAATTAGTGGAAGCATACATATAAAGATTATTGTACAAGATTATTCTGAAATTAAGAAATACTAGAGGCGTAATAATTCTTTGTTTCTCGTTATATTGAAAAATTCATTAAACAAAAATGACTATCATTGAAAGTACTTTAAAACAGACAAGATTCCATAGGTCTCTTAAAACAGATTTAAGGAAATAAGACATCTAACACTAACTGATAAAATAGTATAAACAAATGCTGATATCAAATATCTTCTTCAGTTGTGGGGGACCATGGATTATAAATTGAGTCTAGGGGATATCCAAGGTTCCTTATCCTGCCCTTTGAGCCAGACTGGAAAGCAGAAACTCTCTGCTCTTTTCTGGCCATGAAGGTGCTGATACTGTGTTGCTCACAGGGCAAGACAAGACTTGATGAGGATGATAAGACTATGGGGGGAACTAGTTTCCTTAATGTCCCTTGTCTCATTCTTGTAAGAAAGCTTTGCTCTTCATATTAGCCCACCGTGGTCACCATTACTATTTCTGGAAACATTCACAGCCCTTCACATATTGGCCTTGACATACATGTAATCAATAAATACCAAGATTCTGGCAGCCTCCTAGACTTCTGTTCCCTGTGAACAACTGGGCATTCCAGATCCCTGCCAAACCACTACTTTGCATTCAGTCTCTTTGTCTTTTTTCTCTCACCATGCACCATAACACCTAGCAGGAGACTGGGGTCATTGCAGGGGTCTCTGATATTCAATGGTTGTAAAATTATGTAAGATTGCATCATGCTTTAGAATTGTGCATGGTTAGTTTGAGATGGATATAAAATTTTCAAAAATGATTGAAATTTATTTGTATTGAATATGTGGATAATGCTACAAATTTTTACTCTCAAAAATTTCAATGCTTCTTTTTATTTTTTGTTTTGCACCTATGTGTGTTTCGTTCACTGTAACAAAATTCCCTGGATAATCAATTTAAATTTATAATGAGTAAAGATTTATTTTGGCTCACAGTTTTGCATGTTATAGTCCATAATCAGTGGGCCTGTTGTTTTAGGCCCTATTATGAGGAAGTATGCTATGATGGGACTGTGTAGCAGACAAAGCTTTTCACGTCATGGAAGTTAGGAGGGAAAGAGACAGAGTAAGGCTAGTGTCTCAGTATTCCCTTCAAAGGTAAAAACCCAATAACCTAACTTTCTCTCCCTACGTCCCACCTCCTATAGGCTCCAGCACCACTTAGTAGCCCTATAGACTAGGTATGAAGACTTTTGCACAAGGGCCTTTGCAGAATGATGGAATCAAACTGCAGCATTTGTTTTTCTCACAATAATAAAATGGGGTTAATATTCCTCAATTTTAGTTGGTGAAGGGAGACCCATAGTATGATAGTGAAGTAAATAGTTAAGCAAATATACAAGATTATACAATTGAAGCCAAGCAAATACTTCATTTATTCATGTGTTTTTTTCAATACTGACAAGAAACATAACATTGAGTATCTAGAACACATCAGCAGAAAGGAGAGCATTGTTACAAAATTTTTGCCTATATGTAGCTTACTTGATCATGGTAGAAAATAGACAAAAATAGTTTAAAAATACTGTAATTTTTTAAAAATTGTAAATGTGATAATAAGCAGAAAATAGGATCATAGTGTGCAGAATAGGATCATGGTGTGTCACTGTCATATGAATGACCTTTCTTTAAATAGAGTGATCAAGAAAGTGACATGTGAGTAAAGACTCAAATTATAAGAATATAGAAACAAAGTTTTTTTAAAGATATTTCAAGATACTAAAACTCTAAATGTAATGGTTTTGAAATTTAAAAAATGTATATTTAATAAGAGGTCCTCTGCACAACAGAGAGATGAGAGAAGTAGGTATAATCTGACAAAAGAAATAGTAGTCATAGTTTTTTTTAAATTTCCTGGTTTAATCATTTGAGAAAATAATACCGTTGTAGGAAGAATGGACATGGGAATTGCTGCACAGGAAAGGCACATGTGCCAGTTAATATATGTCACACATATATATCAATATGGTTGATAACTTAGGATAGAAGAAATCACTTAGCATTTTTAATTTTATTTTACAAAACAATTTATCAAAAAATCTTCCCTAACCTCATTGTTTTAAATAACAACCCACTTCACTAATCATTCTACTGACTCTCAGTCTAATTCATTCTATCATAGCACAGATGACCAATACAGCATTATTAAATATCCATCAGTTTATTTTCTCTGCTTTAATGCAATATGCTCATAACAGATTGAAAGTTTTTGCCCCCCACTCCCTATCCATATGTAGAACCCCTAATAGTGAACGTAATACTACTTGGTGGAGAGGCCTTTGGGAAGTCATTCGATTCAGATGAAGTTAGGAGGGCAGGGACCGCATGCTAGGGTCAGTGTCTTCATAAGAAAAGGAAGAGAGGGCCAGAGATTTTTCCTTCTCTCAATTTGGCAGGGTACAGCAAAAAAGCATCTGACCACAAGCCAAAAAAGAGAGCTGTCACCAGAATTCAGCTGTGCTGGCACATTGATTTTGGCCTGTCAGGCCCTAGCATTATGAGAAATCAATGGTTATTCCATCCACCCTATGGCATTTTGTTTTAGCAGCCTAAGCACATGATAAAATGGATTCTACCTGAGTTTAATTTATGAATTGTTATATACCTAGGTGATAGTTTTGGTTTTCCTCTCATAAACCAATCCTTGTCTCCTCTCAGTTTTCCTTGCTAATTCTATGACCATTTCCTGGACTTCCATTACACCCCAGGCTTTATTTACAAAATATAGCTCTACAATTCTCAGGCATTTATATCCAGGTACACAGTCTCCTCCTAACCCAAGATATGTATCTCTAACTAACTCCCAGGCATCATGGCTTGGAAATCCTATAGAAATCACAAATTTAAAACATTTAAAATAGAATTCATGAGATATTATTCCTTCTAATGCCTCTGACTCAGTTTCCTGTGACATTTGATTGTCAATAGAACATATAAGTGGCCTACATTTCCCACCTTTTCCATACATCTGGTAATATAACCTTGCAGCTACTGTCACCAAGAAGTGGAATCTTTCTTGCTTCTCCTTGAATCTGAGCTGGTCTATGACTTTCTGTGACTAATAAAATGTGGTAGAAGAGGTTCTACTACCTTTCTCTGGGCTTGTAGGTTCACTCTTAAATGGCCACCTGCTCAATGCAAACAAGCCCCATCTCAGGTGAAAGAGTATGTGGATTTCAGCTTGTATTTCAACTAAGGACATCCTTGAATAGTCAACGCCCAGGCTGACCCATGGTGTTGGAGCAACTCTATCCCAGATCAGCTGAACCACACAGAGGACCAGCAGGCTCATGAGCTAAATAAGTTTACTTCTTTAAATCTTAAGGTCTTGGATTAATGTGTTTGCTTATCTAACTGACAGAGGTATCATCATGCTTGGAATAAAATGAAAAACCTTTCCCTCGCCCGCAGTTTCTACATAATTTGGTTTATGTTACCTCTCCTACTGACAATGAAATCTGTTTTCCTTAATCACTATACTTCACCCACACTGGACTCCTTTGCAGTTCTCTAAGTATTCCAAGTTTCCTTTTGTCTGGAAAGTCATGTTCCTATAAATTAACACCTCATATTTTATTCTTCAATGCAAAATTTCACCCACTAAGGAAAGTTTCAGTTTGACCATCATATCTAAAATAGCAGTACAAATACTGTTTGGAAAATCAAATGGTGATATCTTGTACTCTGAGTAACTAATTTAAAGATAACAATATGCAACATATAAACCATTGTTACCCCTTTATAATCTTGTTTTGAAATTTTGGGGTTTTTTTTCCTCTTTAAGAGGAAAAAAGAAAATAGCAGCATATCTTCCTTTTTTACTTCTTTGCTTTTAAAACAAAATTTATCTTGCTTATCAGCATAAGGATATGTCCATTTATTATATTCTAATTGTGTCTCTTGTTAGAGTATAAATCCTACAAAGCAAAAGATTATTGCTTTTGTAATGTATCCTCTGTGCCTAAAACAGTGGTTAACACATACTTACTTTCAACATCTACTAGAGCAATCAATAAATTAACTTGTTCCAATTTAGAAACTAGAGACTCAAATCTCCTTTCACGTCATCAAATGCTACTGATCTGGCATGATTTCCAAACTGTTATCTGAATTTTTGAGAATTTTGGTATCTTACAATTATTCAAATAAAAAAACTGCTATTTTAATAATGTAACCATAGGTAATATTATTTGGTCCTTGACATCTATACCTCATGACATAAGACCAAATTTTTAGTTAGACTAAAAGTGTCTGACAAAAATTTACTCTGAGAAATTTCCACAAGTATTTTATTTGCTTCTAGGTTACTATATCTAGTAAGGCTTCTCCAGTCAATTTTATGATTTATTCTTGATATATGTTTTTATATTTGCATTCATATCACTGGACCAAAAAAAAAAAAGGATGTTAAAAGTGTTACATGAAAGACATTGGCAGCCTGAACCTTGGTTCTTAATATTTTCCAAATTTGATTGTGTGTTAGCTCTGAGGAAAGGATGACCTTTAGTATTTACTATAAACATTGAAGAAACTGTGCTTAAATGAGTATTTTTCAACTTCTTTTCTTTATATGATTACAGAGATGGAAGTTTAAAAGCTAATGTCATTCACCAGAGAAATTAAGCCAGCCCTCTGAAATTAAATTGTTAAAAGAGTCGAATTTTGGATATTTTGCTACTTGAAGGCCATCCAAATCCTAAACCTGTTTTGTGATGCAAACATTAAGTAGAAAACAACAATTCTTAAAATTTTTTATAATGTACATAAAGCAATAATTATGTGATAAATAATGTTCCAGTCACCCAACGCAATATGGCAAATTTCCTTCACACATTGCTACATAAACAAAACAAAACAAATAAAAACACGAGCAAAAATCTTGCAAAGCATTCATAAATCAACAGCATTTTGTACACAGCTTCTGAGCCTATGAATTGGAAATTTCAGTGTGTTACAGTAGGAACGGCTTCTCTTTCTTTTCATGATATCTGGGTGTCTCAAAGAGCTGATTGTGGCTAGAATCGTGCATTAAGGTGAATATGGCTTGGGTTTTTTTTTTTTTTCTCCCTACAAGGCAACTGCTGAGGCCAAAAGATCCCATGTAAACTCTTCACTGACCTGTCTGCTATCTGGAATACAATGACTGGAGTGTCTGGTAGGTAATCAGCATGCCTTCTCTCCACAGTATCTACTTGGGCTTTCTCAGAGTATTCAAAGTTTAGCAGAACTGGACTACTTACATATTTTGCTTCCTCTGTTAGAGATTTGAACTAAATAGGAAATGTCCATTAAATGGGTCGAGGACATTTCATAGCCTCATTCCCACAATAATCTACTGATTCTATGACCTATCCAGAGTCAAGGAGAGGTTCTCATTTTCATAAGACAAGAATCAAAGAAAAGCTTACCAAGTGATACATTTTATTTACCTTGCTAGCTGGGTTAACTGATTGTTTCCTACATGTCACGGTTTGCCCTCTGGTCACATAACTATATTTTTTGTTCATGAAGAATACACAGATACTTGATACTCTCTAGTTTTATTTCATTGTGACATTAGGCTCACATTCTTGGACCAGGAATTTGCGATTTAATTAAAGTGATGGCTCCCATGGTACACACAGTTTTCTCAATCTTGATGACCAGTTAACCAGAGACAAGTTATTTACTGTTCGTATATTCAGCACACAATGTTGAGACAAGACTGCAGTAATTTTAATATATACTCCCACCAAAAATGGAGAAATGGTAGACTTGGAGCAGTCACTGGTTTGTCGTCACTGGTTTGAAATTTACTCGGGTACATACAGCATCAGTTCCTTAACTAAAGTCCTTTACTAGGCCTTCTGGGAAAAAATTCAGCACATCTCCTGACCACACCCTCTCTCTCTGAACCCTCCCCATGTCCTTCTTTTCCTGGAAGAAATGACCTACCGAGATTCCACCTTCTTACTCTGTTTCTTGTATTTGGTAGATTTGGGCTCTGTAGGCCTCTTCAAAATTTGACTTACTGTGGCTGCTCCCTTCAAAATTGGTACATAATTAATAAAAAATGCCTCTGCACATCTTGTCTTTTATATTTCTTCTTTTAAAAGTCACACTTGAAAAAAATTCTTTAAAATACTGTATTTTTACCCTTGAGCCCCTCGTAGGGGTATTGTATAACAATGGATTAAAGATTTGTTAAAATAGTAACAGATTCTTTGAGTCTTAAAAGAATCTTAGATCATATCAGGCATGCCTTTAAGATTTTATGAGATTTTTATCTAGCTAAAAATTTTATGAATTGGCAGTTTATATATTCTTAGATCCTTAGATTTTTTTTAATAAAAAACGTATATCTTTGCAATACACACCAAATACATTCATCCTGAGAAACTGATGCATACATATATATATATATATATATATATATACTGCATCTTGATCTTTCTTTAGTTGTTTCCCTCCACTCCCTTCCACTGCCCTCAATCCCCATATTAAAAGCACACAGTGGGGCACCACCATGAGCCAGGCGTGGTGGTAAACCTCTGCAATCCCAGTACTCAGGAGGTTGAGGTAGGAGGATCACCGTGTGTCTGAGGTCAGCCTGGACCACGTAAGCAAAAACCTGTCTCCAAAGAACAAACAAACTAGCACACGTTATTGTCATATATTTGAATTTTTGCTCCAACTTCTTAATTCTTAAATCATTTCTTAAACCATTTTGCTAACGCTAAGAATTGCTGGGCATTTTATCTTCATCTTTGTGAATTTTCTTTAAATCTAAATCATCCCTTTCTTAACATGTTTTCTATTCTTTTATCATATTTAGCTAAAAAAGATAGTGGCACATTTTATATTCTGCCTAGAACCTTCCTCAGTCATATGCACTCATTTATTAGGTATGCTTTGTATTTTCCAAGTTATTGCAGGGGTAACAGTGTTAAACATCTGCCACATATATAATAATCACCAGGTTCCTCCCCTGACAATTCCGTAATGTTTGTAAATTAACTAAAGGTTTAAAAATTCTATGAGGTTTAGACTTACAGAAAAGCAATAAGCAGTAAAGAGAATTCCTTGTGTCTCTCAAGCAGTTTCTCCCATGGTTCATATGTTATATTACCATAGTACATTTGTCACAACGAAGGTACCAGCGATGGTATATTGGTATGTTACTATTCGCTAACCCTAATGCTTTATTTGGATTGTACTAGCTTGTCCCTTATGTCTTTTTTCTTCTTTTGAGAAATTTTCCAGGATACCTCATATACCCTTAAAAGGAAAACTCCATTGTGTGTGTGTGTGTGTGTGTGTGTGTGTGTGTGTATCACCAACAGCTACATAGTACCTGGTGTTTTGAAAAAATTTAATGTTTTTGAAATATACCACATAGAAAAAAAATAATGATAGCGTTGAAAATCATTAAAAATCAATAGTTCTAAATATTGCAAGTCATTGACTTCTACTTCTTTATAATTATGTACCACCATAGCAAACCAACCAAGATTAGTTTCTGGAATCATTTAATAAATATATATATTTGTGTGTGTCTGTGTATTTCTCTGTGTGTATCTGTCTGTCATGAGTTCCTTATCAGCTTGTCCTTAGTTAAATGTAGTTAAGAAATTAACTAGAGACAGGCTCAAATTCTTCTATTTGTTACAATGTATCATTTTGATTTTACTATTTTAATTTATATTTCTTCCGCTGGATTTCTACTACTACAAGTTAGAAAGATGAAAGCTTAATAAACACTTAACCTCCCTGTTAAAATCTAATACAAAATTTTAAGCTATTTTGGGATAAGCCCTTGCTAGTTAAAGGTAAAGAGATGGAGTAAGAGCAAATCAATTTTGCTTTCCAACACTGTGAAGATGATTTTCAGTTGTACTTAAGAACTAGAGGGGTAAAAGTGATTGATAAGGTAATTAAATGATAAAAAGTGTCAGGCAAGGATGCAGAAAAAGTACAAATGAGGAAAGTGATCAAGTATGCTTGATATAAAAAATTATATTATCGAATTATATAAATTACAATTCTTGAAGCAGAAAAATATCTGCTCTTTGCCTATAATTTTTTCTAATGTCTTAAAAAGAAAAGACAATCACTGTAGTTATGCTTTCTCTTTCTCATTCTCCTTCCCTCCCATTAGTGTCATAATTCTTAAATAAGGCAATTACTTCATCATCCAGGTCATTTTTCCAGTTAGTTTCATGCCTTTTGTTCAGGAATTGAGCATTTTAAAAACTATTAGTATTTATCAATTTAACTTGCTTTTCATAATTGTTCTGTAATTATTATAAGTACTGTGCTAACCAAACACAATACAAAGGAACAATGGACAGTATCCATAATAGACAAAAAATTAAGCTGTTACTGTTTGTGGTCATTAGGATAGTATTTTGCGTGTAAGAAAATTCAAGACTTCATAGTCACAATAGGATAGTCTAAGCTTTAGCATCTAAATATTAACACTTTGTGGCCTATCTTTAAGTTAGAAGAGCATAAATTAGAAAGTTTCTTTTTCAGAAGCAGCAAGTTAGGTATTACCTAAAGTGATCAAAGTATTAAGATAATGACTAGGCAGCCAATATTTAGTAACTGTAATAGTGACATGTGAATGCACCTCAAAACCTTTCATCTTTTTATTTTTTCTTTTGCTTTTTTTTCATACTCCATCTACCTGCCTTTCAGTGCCTGGTTTGTACTGTGACACTCTGTACTTTACTGTGTGAAATCACTTTAAATGTTTGCCTGCAAGAATTCAACCCCACTTCACTGTGAGCAGGACATTCATGGACTATATACAAAAGATGCCTTCACACAATGACTTTTTTAGATGTAAAAAGTAAAATTTATACTCAATACATTTGATTTGAGTTAGGATGCAAAGTACAATGGCAGGCTTTAACATTAGCTTTACAAAAGTGACAAGACATATTTTGAGATGTTTTAATTGTGTCTCATATTCATTATATCTGCTTTCAAAAGTATTCTGAGGTTAGGAAAAGACCCAAAGACTTGAAAAAGCCTGAGTTTTGTGATTAAGGTAAACCATTAAATACTGAGGAATATTTCATGTACGGGGAATATAGATAAATGTTACATATTTATTAACATTTAAAACAAATGTAATATTCCTGTGCGATTTTTCTTAACAAGAAAAAGAACTGATGCTTGTAAGAAATATCAAACAAGTAATGAATACTCATAGGACAGTCCTGGGCTCACATACATTAATTTAAATTCTCTAAGGATTCTTTAATGATGACTAGGGAGAAGTACTACTTTATGTGTTCCAGAGGATACAAGATTAACTTAGTTCATTCTCTTACTCCCCTTGTTTATGTTCTATCTCTCTGCTTTGTTGTACCCTTGCATGTTAAGATCCAGTTCTCTATCTATTCTATTTTGTAAGGCTCATGCACCTAACATGACTGAAGCAAAACATAGAACAGTGATGACAGTCATTATTCATTTCATGATCAATCTCAAGTTGGCCCTTTACATTGTCTAGGAAGTATGCAATTCTCAGTCATCCTCTCTCTTCCTTCTTTATGTAACAATTTCTAACGAATGCCTTTCTCTGCACAACTTTAGTACCTCCTTCTTGTGCTCAGTCTTAAATTTGACATTGTTTCCTATCTACTTGGTAGGTGAAAAAAATAGGAAAAGTCATTGAAAAGAAAAACACACCCCCACTTTGACAATGGGAAGAGTCAGTGATCCATTTCCACACAATGAAACATGGAAAAAGATAAGGTATCAATCATGTTATATGAAAAAAGATAAGGGATTTTATGGATATAATTCTCTGATCACTTGATTCTCCCAACTTATTTAGTTGTTTTTAACTTACAAATAAATATTATAACTGTTTATCATCTATAATGTAATGTTTTAAAATGTACACAGAAAAATGGCTAAATAGAGCTAGTTAACATATGCCTATCTCACAGAATTTTTTGTGGGGGATGAAAACATTTGATATTAGTTCATCAAAAGGGAGATTATTCTGAGTGAGCCTGAAGGAGAGACCTTTTTAAAGTAGCTTCGGCCTCACCTCTAAGATGGACTCAAAAAAGATAATATCTCATTCTCCACTGTAAGCTTTAAGAAGCAAATTCTTATGAGTTCTACAACTGCAAGGAAATAAATCCCACCAACCATCGAGATAGCTGAGAAGAAGACGTAAGACTTGGGTAAAAGCATGACTGTTAGGCATCCTGATTTCAGACTGGGGACACCCTGAGCAGTAAATACAGCTAGGCCACATGGGAACACCTCACTCATGGAAACAAGAGAAAATAGACTTGTGTTGTTAAGTGAGTGGTGATTTGTTTTGCAGTCTCAGAAAAATAACGTAGATAACTACTTCTGCAGGTTTCAGTCCTGGGTATACACCTTCCTGACTCTGAACTCATAAGGCTGCCTTTTCCCTATATACTGGTGGGTGAATTTTTTCAGAATGCATTTACAGAGGGTATGTTGCATATCAGTGTCTTTTAGCTATTTGAGAAAGTTACCCCTTGGTGGTTAGTGTGCATGCATAAGCAGGGAACACACATTTTCTTCCTACTTCAGGCTCATTCCTTTGTTCTCCTTTGTAATATTGCATGAATTTGTATATATGAATACATATTAAAATGTTTAGGTGGATAAATATGTACAACATCTATATGTATCACTGTACATGAAGTCAGCATATAGAATACAATGTATATACATATACATATAGACTGTCTACTCTAAATTAGATCAATAGCTAATGTTTCAATCCTTGAACTATATTCATTAACAGCTCTCACTCATAATTACCTTCAAGTTTTCATAAAAGCTACTCTTTTCACATGAACAATAACTTCCGTATTTCTGTATCTTACAGTTCATTATTAACAGACACACACACACACACATTGTGGTACATGAGATTGAACTCAGGGTCTTAAGCATAACAGGCAAACATTCTACCACTGAGCTACATCTCTGTCTCAGTTATCAGTCTTAACTTACGTGACCTACAAGCAGTGCACAGTAGGATTGACCATCAATTTTTTGAAACAGTTTACCTTCTACTATACCACATCCTGGTTATTCTTTTCCCAACAATTTTGTCTCCTCATTAGCTGTTCTTTCCTCTTACTATTCTCATGAATTCTTCATATTAATCTGATCCCCTTGATTGCTTTATGAGGTGTGTCACCTCTATTAATGCTCACTGTTTTAATAAATCATACAGCTTTATAGATTTAACTAACATACACTTTTTGACAATTTCCAAATTAATTAGTTTAGCTTTGATTTCTCCCCTGAATTCAAGACTCATAGATGTGACATCCATTTGGAGTCTCCCTTGATGTATCTCATTGGCATCTCATGCTTGATATCCACAGTTTTGCTGAGATCTACTTTCACTATGTCAGGGAATATGGTCAGTTTTCACCACACAGCATGTGGCCCAATCCATGGTAATCATGACATATGATGTAGCAATCTGTATCATGACTAACTTTGAATACATCCATCATGTCCTCTTAGGTCTCTTCTGTACAAATACTAGAAAGCTACCCTGCACTGTAAAATAGTACATCCTTCTATTTGATGCAACCCTTCCACTGCTCTCTCATTTTTCTCAGAGTGAAAACTCAAATCTTTCTAATTACCTTCATGACACTTCTCAAACACGTTCTTATTTTCCTTTCTACCCTCCTCCTTTTGCACACTCTACTAGAGTCTTCTGATCTCCTTGATTTGCCATGCACATCACTGGCATTGTTCTACCATACAATTATTTTTGGAGGGGATTGAACCCAAGGTCTTCACACTGAGCAGCATTCCTGACCCTTTTATTTATTTTTCATTTTGAGAGAGTTTCACTAAGTTGGCTAGGCTGGGTTTGAATTTGCAATTCTCCTGTCTCAGCCTCCGTAATGCTGGAATTACAGGCATGCATCACCACACTGGGCTCTGTAGAAACTTTTCATTGGTTATTCTTCCTGACTAGAAGATTAGTCCCCGGATAGTATTGCCTCTGTTTAATCACTGCTTGCTTGTCACCTTGATAATGAGACTGACCTATTTCATTTAAAATTGCCGTTTGCTATTTACCTGGAATTCTATTCACCCTTTCTGTGTTCTTTATTTATCCAATTATTTCATCATTTATTATATGTTAGATAATACATACACATACATATGTCTTCATAATAATTAATGCTAGGCTTGGTGAATGTTCAAATGACTAAAGAGTAAATATGTGAATGATAAAATGAATACAAATAAATTTAGGTTAGAAATATTCAGTAGTGTTTTCTAACATAAAAATGGCAGAAACAGTCTTCAAATCTAATCTTTCTAGTTCCATGCCCTGTGTATTTCAAGACAACTGTACCAACTTTTCGGATTGTCTTTAATAGGTTTGAGAAAGGATTACAGGACATGGTAATGATGCCTAAGTGTTTATAGAATAATGAATATGCAGTTAAGCATTAGTTGTGGCCTTTATCAGGTGTTTTGCAATATGGTCTTCCCTGGAGAACAGAAAAATGATAATTACATTGAATCTTTAAGGAGTAGGAGTTTGCTAGCTGTTTATAGTATATATAGGAAAGCGTGTGATATCTTCAATGGAATGGTTGAAATAGAGTGGAAACTTCAGGTACAACTAGAGAGAAAGGTATGTGAAAAGAATTGGGAATTGGAAAAATACTGACAGTTGACAAAATCTAAGCCTTCCCTTCCTATTTCAAATGTTCATTCAGTTAGTATAATAAATGAGAATCTGGCTGATGAAAAAATTATGAATCTTAAATCTTGCCTGATCACTCTTACCAATCAAAACTTTCTAAGAGAAATTATTCCATATACAAAAACTATGCAAATTTTCAACTGTTTGACATAAGATCTTTATTTCAGACATAAACCTAACCCTCTTATGGTGGTTGAGGCAACTGGAAGGGTTTTGCTTGTTCTGTATTAGATGTTGGCCTTAGACATGTGCTATAGTGTTGATAGCAAACCTTCCTTTATAGCACCCAATTTAAGTCTTAACTCCAAACTTCATTGTGCATATTTTTGCACACTAGTTATAAAGAATGGTGAGTTAAAGTGGAGAGAAAGAACACATAATCAGGACATCTCAAGAAGACAGTAAGAATTAAGAATTTTGGAGAATGAGTCCAAAGGAAAATGTGGTCTAATTATCCATCTCAGGACTATCATGTATTATGAGACACTTGTGATCATTCACCCTGCAATAGCCAGGCAGGCTGAGAAGAAATCCTCCAAGAAATCAGATTTTCCACATGTGACAAAAATCTTAGTAAGTGTTTATAAAAGGATTTATCTTCAATTCATTACTTCCTACTGCTGTAATGAGGAATTAATCAAAGAAAATTGTATTTTTTAATGAGTAGGTATTATGAAGCTATTGCAACACTTTGAACAAAAGAGTGACATTTTGTTATCATTTTATGCTTATGAAAGGAAGGAGAAGGTAAAATATAGTTAATCTGGACACTTGGAAATGATTTTAATGCTTTTTTAATTTCATAAAGACTGAAATAATTATAGGCAAACTAATAGGCAGAGAAAGACAAATGAGTGACGTAAGGCAAAAAAAATTAGAAAGATAATTTGTATTATACTGTCATTAAGAGTGTGGAAGCATAGGATGAGACTCAGATGTCTGGGTTTGACAACTAGAATAACCAGGAAAACAAATTTAGTTACACACTTTTAGGGGAAAGAAAAATTTCCTTCATATCAGCTATAGTTTATACTCATAATGTTCACACTTTGTCCGAAAAAAGGTTTAAATCAACTAAACGAACCTCAAAATCTTATTTGATGATCTTGAGTAAGAAAACAAACTATCAGTTAAATAAGAAAATGGTTAGGTTGTGAACATATTGGCCAATTACTGATTTGATGATCATCATCAGTTATTAGCTGGTTGCCACAGAATTACATGTTCCATTGGGAAAATTCGCTCACACTCAGCAGGGTTTAGCTAATTTAACATGTTCAGGGAGGTTCTTTCATGATTTAAGATTTTGCTATCATAGCATACTAATTTTACCAGAAGGTATGCAAAATGGAAACATTAAATGTGTAAACATTTTTTAAATGACATAACATTTTGAATTTAAATGATAGTCCATTTTATTTTGTTTTACATTTTAATACAAATAGCCACTGATTTTCCTGTATGGATAATTGTATTTTGCTTTATTAGTGCCTCTTCAATTTCCTCTTTTGTGTGTACATCAGATTTATTGTTGGCACTCTCACTGATATTGTTATTTTTATTACTTTTTACATTTTGAAAATCAAACCTCCTTTTTCTGTTACTAAGTTTTAATCATGATGTTAATGTTTGAATTTATTAGAAAATATTTTCATGCTAGACTAATTATCATTTCTGTATTTTTTCTTCTTACAACTCCTTGCATATGTTTTAAAGAGGCCATATTTTTAAGGTATCACTAATATTGTTCTTTTTAAAACTATAAAATTTTCTTCTACTCTCTGGGATATAGTAAATAATTTTGAGACTTTGACTTTCCTTCCAAAACCTCCAGTAATACTATTCTTGTGGTTTGCCAATATACATATTAATAGTTATAATGGATGCCTGTGTCATGATCATGTTCATATTTGGATTATTCTTCCATGGTTGAAGAAATTTTCTACAGAAGATTTATCTTTTATGGAATGTATATGCCAGACTTGCCTGGAGTACACACCACAGAGGTGTAATATAAACTTTACTGTCTAAATGAGGTGATAGACTTCACATTGGTTATAGGCTCTAATTTCTTGTAGGAGTGACAATAGAGGTGTCTTAATTTTGGTCAGCAACTTGGCATCAGTCATTCTAAATCTAATCATTATGACCAACTCTTTTATCAGAATGATCTTCACTGGAAATATTCATGGAACTTGGAAATGGCAGTTATCTACCAAATCTAGCTAGCTATCTCATTTGGAAATCTTGAGAACTATACATTTAAAAAAGATTTTCCTTTCATTCAGTTCTTTTGTCAATTGTAAAGGTGAACTATTACTGTAGGTGATTTATTCATATAAGAACAAAGATTAATCTCTCCAGATCTTATATTTGCCAGCAAATAAGTCATGTGAACCTGCTTCAGTTTCACTGAATACACACTCAGGTAATAGTGGACCCTCCTTTCTGAGACTGCGGTCTGGTGTCAGTAACATGCTTGGCTGCTAACCCAATTTCCTCATTATGCCTTTCTGGCAGAACTGAAATGTTCTCATACACACCAACTTGTTTCTTTGACAAAGCGAATCAATGGAATATCTTTAAAATTAAATATGTACCAAAGATGCATGGATTTTAAGAATTCTTTCTCTTCCTTACCCTTGAGGCTTTTACTTTACCTATTAGGAGAGTATCATTCCACATCTGCAACATCTTACAACACAAACTTCTTGCCTCACAACCATCCTGCACTCCTCTTGCTCACTTCTCCCTTTCCTGACTAACTCCTTGAAATTCTCCTTGGAATTAATTTTTTAAAACCAATAGAGGCAGAAACAAAAGCAATTAGCTCACCTTTTATAAAAACTCTATATAGAAAAGTACTTTCAGTTGGGCAAGAATTTGTGTCCATAAAATCAGGTTAAGAAATTAGAAGAACAATCAAGGACAGTCCTATCTCACCTGCAGAGGTGGCCTAGCTAGAGAGCAAAGTCAAATTCGTGTTACTGAATTAATTTCACCTTTCAGTTTCATTGATCTTGGAGCTACATTATATAAAACATAGAACTATGCCACTTAAACTTTATATATATAACATATACATACACATGTTATTTGTATTAGTTTCCTAGGCTGCCATAACAAATTTTCATAAACCAGGATACTCTCCAGTTACTTTTATCATTGATGAGCCAAAATGCCCAACTCCCAAAGTTAAACGAGGAAAGTTTTATTATAACTAACAATTTGTAGTGTTTTTTGGTTCATAGATGGCTGGCTCCAAGGCAGGGTTTCATGGCAGAGGAACATCGCAGAGGAGAAACAGTTCATGGTGGGCAAAAGGCAGCAAAGCAGCAGAGTACCAAAGCAGGCTACGAACAGCAGTCCTCTTTCTGCTCAGATTGGATGCTCTTAGGATGGGTGAAAGAGTCAGGTTGGGCCTTTCTATTGTCCACACACTGAACTACTCCAAACCAATCAGTGGGCTAATTTAGTAATCACACATTTTTAATCCCAGTATGACACACTTAATCCCAGCATCACACACTCTAGATCCAGCCACCCCTGAAAAGTTCCACCTATGATCACATGAAGCTTCCAAGGGACACCTAGACACAAGGTATAGTAGATACTAAAAACAGTTTTGTCTCTCAAAGTTCTAAAAGTCAGAAGTCTGAAATCAAAATGCCAGCGGGGCTGGGTTTCCTTTTAAGCCTGGAGAAAGTAAACCTGCCTCGCCTATTCTGGCTTCCAGGGAACATGCATGATCTTCCACCCGCTTTGATTTAAAGCCACATGGACTCCTGTCTCTGCCACTGTCTTCATCTGATTTTCTCTTTGTATCTGGGTCTCTCCAAAGTTCCCTCTTCTTGTAAAGGTCCCAGTAGTATTGGATTTACTCCACACCCCATTCCTCTTCAGTAAGATTTTATCTTGCTTTATATCTCCTAAGACTTTATTTTGATCAGAGTTCTGAATGGACAAGTGTTTTGGGGAAGTACTAATGAACTCAATGTACACAGCCTGTACAATTAATTGGCTTTCTACTCTCCTCACTTTATCCTTTTTCCTTACCCTTGCTTCTTTTTGCCTGATTCATTCTCATGTTTTCCATATTCTATAAAACATGCATATTTGTGAGGTTCATTGGAGCCATTTAATTATTTGAGAGTGCAAGGTATGGTTTAAAGTGTTTAGAAGACATAAACCAGACACACAAGCTCATGTAATGCATGATTTCTCTTATATGGGAAACACAAATAAAGAATACAATAGAAGACCAATAAATAAAAAAATAGGGAAAAGTTCAAATACTTCCCCAAATTACAAATTTCATTGTTTTAAAAATAGTTCACTGTATATGCTAGTTGGTTTCATTTATCTACTAGATTATCTTAGTTCCTTGAAAAGAAAGATTTATGTTATTTAAAAAAAACCAACTAACTGTTCGATCTTTTTTTTTTTTAGAATTTTCCAGGGCATTGATAGTAAATCTCACTTTTGGTTGAAATAGGAATCTTTTAAAATTTGGTAGATAATTGTGATAAAGTGGAATTAGGATATATTAAGGAGTTTGGCCAGTTTGTGAACAAATGGAAAATTTAAGAGGCAATTATCATGGACATTGAAATGAAAGCTTAAACACACTAAAGCGGTAAGAGTAGAAATGATAATTTGAGACATCAAGGATGAAATTCTTTCCAGATGTTCATCTTCTACATTCTGTCTCTGAATTCAATATTACAACATCAGAGAAGCAAGATAGGGAGGCAAAGGTTGAAACTTGGACTCTAGTAACTGCTATAAAACTTTGAGTTGGTAACATAATCCTTCTCAGTTTTAGTAAATGAAGCTGAAATTGAGAGTATCATTTACCTCGTGTTTTTCAACTTACATGATATAATGAATGCTACAATATCTCATCCAGAGTCTGGCAGTTAATATTGCACAAGCGTCTGTTAAAGTGAAATCACAAATCCTGGCTCCCACAGGACTATAAGGGCTCCCACCGCCATCCCTTTGTTTATAGAACCATCTGTTTCTCTTCCCGGAACTGTCAAGTTGGAAGAGGTCAAATCTGTTCCTAAACATTGCATCTATACCATTTGTACTTGTCCCAAATACGGTGGTGTCTCTTCATTGTCAGCAATGCCTTGAAATACTCAAAACTTATTCTTTACTGATAATCATTCATTACTATGTCCCAAATTGGAGTTTTTTTAAAAATACCATAAATATACAGGATATGTTATTCAATTCAGAACATTTGTGTTTCAAATATTCTATTACAAATAAAAATTAGAAATAACATATTTAACAGTATATAACCCTTTGGGGAAATTATAAATAATAATTTTGTATATAATATATAAGACTCACACATATATCTATGTGTGTAAATATATATATACACTCAAAGATAAATATAGATCACAGTATATTATTAAAAATGGAATATCAATAATAAATCACAAACTAACTCTGAGGATCTCTCAGCTTGCATTTCCTAGCTATGAAACAATTAGTATTTTTAATTTTATTACTCATCCTCTCCATTTAAAATACATTTTCTGTATACACATGAATTAATTTTCATCTTTTCTTAAACTCATACAAGATATTATATGAATAGAACAATACTAAATAGATTCTTCAGTGCTATGTTTTCATCATATTTAACATTGTTTTATAGATGTATGTTGACATTGTAGCCAAAATTGATTCATTTTCACTGTTGCATAGCATTTCATTGTATTATAATATTACTATATTTTTATCCTTTTGCCTGTAGAGAAATATTACAGTGTTTCTCTTTTTTTCTATTTGTAAGCAAAGTTTCTTTTGCTGTATTTCTTGATAAATACATTCAATTATTCCTGAAGGAACAGCTCCCTATGAGTAGAAATTTAGAGTCCTGGGTGCTCACATATCCTAATTTACTATGTAGTGGAAAACTATTTCTAAAACTGCTTCTGCCAGTTTATGGCTACAGAATATACAATCACACATAGGTTTCTATTACTCTAGGTTTTCACCAGAACTTGGAAGTAAATGTTTTATTTTGTTTCATATGTTGAATAATAAGTAAAATGAATATAAATCTTATTTTTCTCTTTTCTGGTTAATAATACATTTAGTATATTTGCCTTTGTAATTTAGCCATCCAAACTACCTGTTTGAAATGCTAATTATGCTATTGCAATATAGGCTTCTTGGTTTATTTTTTTTGCAAGCAGTTTATCTTCATCATTTATTTGAAACCATTCCATAGATATTCTGCATTAATAGTAAGTTTATTTAGAAATATTTATGAAAACTGTTATTACTCAATGTGTATCATCTTGTATTTCACTAAATTTCCTCATTTTTTCTGTTCTATTTTTTCTTTATACTCTTCTTTCCAGTTACAAATTTTTCTCTTTCCTCACTTTGTTTCTCAATTTACTCTTCTTTGTTTATTTTTTATTATTATCTTGGTGTGAACCAGGATTGCATTCATATGGGGGAATTGGTACATACATACAGGACATCTTAATCATTTCTACACCCATTTCCCTGTCACACCTTTTCCTCCTCCCCTACTTTCCCTCTGTCTCCAAAAAGTCTACCTCCCTGTTTCCCTTCTCTCTTCTTTGCAGTTTCTTCCCGGATGTTTTCTTATTCCAGAAGTGTTTACTTTAATTGTACTTCATTTGAAGAATCTCATTTTTTCCTGTTTAAAACTATGTCTACTTTTCAATTTTTCTTCAAAGATATTTTCACTGAGTTTACTACTGCAAGTGGCCACCATTTTCTTTTAGCACTTTGACAAGTTTGTAAGTGATAAATATAATTCATTATATTAGCAAATTAATGCATACATTGCAATCATATGTATGTACACACACACATATATATATATTTACAGAGATTTCTTTGAAATGAGACTAGTATACTTCAGCAAAGTAGCTTTATATGCAAAAATCAACTGTATTTACTTTCAAAAGGACAAACAGATCAGTAAATATTTCAGATTAAAATATCCCAATAGGAGTTATTCTTGCAGGGGAAGAAAACATTTCCCATTGCAATAGTTTTGTGCCTCCAACTCTGCTCAGTTCCACTTGATTAAAAATGTCTATATATTTCCTTGAAGGTAAGGGAGATATTATGTAAAAAATAAGATTGAAAATCACATGAATTAGCATCAAATCATCCTTGCAGTGCTACTGAAA
Organism: Dasyprocta punctata; assembly: GCA_004363535.1. Taxonomy (NCBI): domain Eukaryota; kingdom Metazoa; phylum Chordata; class Mammalia; order Rodentia; family Dasyproctidae; genus Dasyprocta; species Dasyprocta punctata. The sequence continues at coordinate 14,689 of RJWM01012967.1, read as the reverse complement.
AAGAGCACTAGGGCATTTAGCACCATTTCTTTGCAACATTTTTTTGTGTGTGTGTTCCTAAGGCTCTTGCAAGTAAAGAGAACACTGTAAGTGAACAGAGACTGTATTATCTACTAAGTACTATCTGAGGTACCCTGGGAACTGGGCAAAATGGCATCATCTGTGGAAACTTCCTTCCTGCCCACCTGCTAAGTCAGCTACTCTTTAAAATTGCTAGTCCTCCAATGGAACAATGCAAACCAGTGATATCATTGCTATGTAGTTTAATCTATAAAATCTCTCCCTGTAAAATGTGGGTGCAGAACACAGCACTGTGGATGCTGTAGTCCAGCCGGCCTCCACTGGACACTCCAAGTACTTTCCTGGTGAGTACTTGTCTAGCCTGTCCCCACTGGACCTTCTGAGAATTGCTACTAAGCACACACCATTGTGGACTCGTTGAAGAATACTGTTGTACAGAATGTGTCCCACATTTTGCCATGTAGTGCTAATGCTGAGTACTTATCCCTTGTGGGATTTTGTTAGCTGGTGATGTTGAAGAATATCCACCTCAAGTAGACCTCCTGAGTAGTGCAGTTGGACTCTAAGGACCAATTAACCCTATCCTTCCCTGTTAGCATCCATTAGTAAATCTTAATCAATCTTATCCCTCACAAGACATCTTTGTTTGTTTTAATTTGGGGGGAGGTAGGTAACTCATGAAACATTGCACTACGCCAGCATGCCTGGATTGTTGACAAGACACATAGAACCCTCAGTACCTTTGAAACCAGAGTTTGATCTTGCTTTCCTTTGCTGAATATTTATGCAGGACAATTCTGGTATTCTCCCCATTGTATCCATGCTGCAATCAGGATGAAGGAGCAGCATCTATCTGAAATTTCACCAATGCAAGAAAAGAGCACATACCAAGCCATGAACTGGCTGCTAAAATATTTGTCCAGATGTAACATATGTGATATCATGTACTATGAAGGAAATAATAAGCTTACTACATAAAAATTAACCTTTGTTATTCACAAATACACAATAGTGAGAATTAATTGGACATAATGTAGAAGAAACTACTTGCACTTAGCACAACCATAAATAATTAATATTCAGAGAATGAGATGATTCTTCAAACCAATGACATAGGCAACTCCATTTAAATTGGACAGAGTGTGAGATAGTTAGGTATGAGATTATTTCTATAATCCAGATCATGTACATTGAATTGGATAAAAAGAGACAGAGTCAGAAATATTTAACTCAAAAGTATCAATTCATTTCTTCCTATATGTATATTCTATCACATTTTAAAACATCTCATTGGATCTTACTTTTCTTTAAGCTAAAATGTGTGTCATTTCATGTTAAATTCTTAAGGAATTGAGTTATTTAGAAAGAGAATAGTTTTAAATCTAAAAGATATTGCCCTTGCAAACAAAGCTCACAACTTGGAATTGAATTCTGCTCCAATTCTTTAGACTACATATGGAATAGAGACTTTGGGTGGTCTCACCACATACCCTGTAGTTAAAATACAAGCCTATGTGGTATTTAAAGCAGGTGTGAGCTCAAACTGTTAATTGCACTATAAATTCACGCTCTCGCACCTGAAGAGGATTCGCTTGTATGCACATTTTCAAACATATTATAAAAGAATTACCAACATATGCTGTCTATTCTGTACTATTAAGTCACAGAACAGGCAACAGCAATTCACCACTCTAAGTGTGTTGCAGGTGTTAAGCAGCATCACAGATGTGATATGACTGAGAAAATACTGCAGTTCAGGGCAGCAGGTAGAGTTATTTTCTGGAAACTTTCTTGCAAACTGCTCTCTAGCACAAGATCATGCAATTGAAGATATTATAAAGATTGCATTAAAGGGAGACAAATTAAAAGATAGTTAAAGGTGCAGGAAATCCACTTTCATAAGGTTAGAAGTTACACTTTTCTTTTGAGGTCCTGAACTATACCTTGAACTTTGATAGAAGTTTGATAAACCTCTTTATCACCAGGAAAGCAATCATTTCTCCAGGAGATCTTGATATTATATGTCTAGATGTTTACACATATCTGTTCCATCAAAGCACTACTCTAGTGAAAGGTAATGAACTCAGGAAATCATTATGTGGAAAGTGTTAAATTCAATCTAGTTAGTTTTAATAGAGTATTTATACTAGTTTGGAATATAGGGAAACAGACTAATGAAAATGTTTTAAAAAATTCGAACAATTTTGGCTCCTTTAAAGTGTGTAGACTTTGAAATCTAAGATAAGATATTCCTTAGACATAAGATTTTGCCCTTTTAGAATTTCATCAGGTCTTAGCCAATGACCTATTAAGACCACAAACCCTTTGAGGAAATTTTAGGGCAGGCCCCTGTAGATTGGTGTCAGTCTTTGTGATGGTACATCACAAATTATCTAGGGCAAGAGAAACAAATGTTCTCTACCAAACCCAGAGTTGACTTGATAAAAGTTATAATGTGACTTTCCCAAGTTTCTATATGAAGACAGTTTATTGACCAGAATCAAAAACAAATTTAATTATCAGATTATCAGAAACATAAGTAAATATAAATGGATATGATTATTTCCAAAGAGAGAAAGCCAATGTTAATACGAAATGAATTATGTCAAATAAATTTCACATTAAGAGCTTCATGTAATGATCAGCAATGATTCATTTCATGTGACCACTTGGGTGGGTCACACGCATACACATAGATATTTGGCTAAACACTGTTTCTGTGGTGAGTATTTTTTGTTGTTTTGGTGAGATTAACATTTAATTCAGTGATTCTTGACTATAGCACATTGCTTTCCAGAATAAAAATAGTGTGTCCCATGAGCAGGAGAGAATTCTGCCACAAATGGCCCTGAGACGTGAACAGCAAGTTGGGCTCTTCCCTGAGTCTATGCTGCCAATTCACACTGCAGATCTTGGACTTGCCAACCTCCAAATTGCTTGGACCAATTTCCCAAAGTAAATATCTTAAAATACTATATTTATGTGCTTCTATGTCACGTATATGGCTTATTCAGCCTTTGGTACCAGGAATGGGTCTACGAAATGAGAATGAATACAATTTTTGTCAGTCAAGATTTTTCAGAAATGCAGAACCAATAGAATGAGTGGATGGATGAACAGATGAACACATGGATACACAGGTAGAGGATTTATTAAGAAAATTCACTCCCATGATTATGGAGAATGAAGTTTTGCCAAGGACCATTTCCAAGCAGGAGAATCAGAGAAGGTAGCACATAGGTGAGTCCAAGACTAATACAAGTCTCAGATCTGGGGAAGTTGATGATGTAACTCTCAGAGGTTGAATGATTCAGAAATCAGATAGCTACTAATGCAAGTCCTAGAATCCATAGACTATAGAACTTGGAGTTTTGTCATCCAAGGTCACAAAACAAAGAATGGTGTCCTAGCTCCAAGAAGGAGACAATATTTGTCTTTACTCTCCTGTTTTGTTTTATCTGAAGCCCCAACTCACTGGGTGGTACCCACCTACACTTAAGGCAAATTTTTTTCACTCAGTTTACCAACTCATATGCCAGTCTCTTCTGGAAACAACCTCATAGTCATACCCACACATGATTTACTAGCTTTATATGTGTTTCTTAATCAAATAAAGATGACACTTAAAATTAGCCTTTACAACGAATTTTTCTTATTGGCTAATAATCTGACTAGATTTAAAGATATTAGTGACTCTATATCTCAGATAAAAAGTCCAAAGACATGTTGTGGCAATAGATACATCTAAAATATCACCATTAGATTCTTCTAATCAAGCACTTACAAGAGGCAAGGGTCTAAGAAGGAAAATACTGGTACTTGTGAATGTTCGACTAATGACGATAATGAGATTAGCTGTTTGCTCTAATGTTGCTGGACAAAGTAGGCAAAGAAAAGGATGAACACAAGGATTAAAATTACTGGCTGTATCACTGCACAAATGTTCTGAAAACGTCTACTTCTGACCTACAAGACACTTTATTTCCTATAGACACAAGGCTGAGACAGTTAAAAAGTAAGCTCAAAGTCTCATCTGCCAATGGCTTAATTACAGCACAAATTGAATTTCCAGTTTCAAGGCTTGCCCACTGTTAAAGTATAAGAACTAAGTGTAAAGGAACTGTATCTTAAAAGTTGTAATGGGGCCATGTGCAAAAACCATGGTAAAGCTAGGGCCACTGAAGTCCTAAATTCTAATGAGGCATTGGCAGAAGAAGCCACTTTACTTCCATTTGAGAAAGTTAACACGGTAACACCAAGGAAAATAAAATTTCCTCTCTTTAATTATCTTATCAGAAATTACAGATTATCCTCTTGACTTCTCCCTAACACCATTCTTTACTTCTAGACCTATAACTAGACTCAAGTCTCAGAAGGCCCATAAATGTGACATAGCATATATGCTCCATGAGGAACAGCACTGCATTTCAAAATAACTATGCATTATTTTCTGATTTATTCCAGAAAACAGGAAAACATATGTAGGAATTAACTTTAGATATTAAGGGCATAAGATAATGGTGGAAAGAATGTGAAGTCAGGTGGGGCCAAATTATGAGCACATAAGCTGAGATTTTGCATTCAATGTTGTATCTTACGGAATTTTAAAAGGTCCTAAAGGTTTCTGTGGTTGTTTGGCCGAAGCAAAAACAGAATGGGATTCATAGTGAATGAGCTTGGAGTGTAAGACTACCTTGTTTTACCTTACTACACGTGGAGAGATCCAAAAGTTTAGGAATATCGCAGTGGATTTGACACTTAGGACTCGTCCACCCATTCCAGAAAGGTTCAGAACTATCTGGCTATCTGGTGCAACTCAACAAATGATAATGCTAACTGCAGTTGCAGCATCAGATGTGATTTCATTTCCTAAATAGAAACACATTCTCTAATAGCTAATATGACCATGAGACCAGTTACAGAAACAAGGACAATACTTGCTTGAGTATCGTCTCACCATTTTCTTATGAGAGTGTGTGCATACATTTTTGTTTCTCCTCTTTCTTATCCTCTTACAATACTGAATCTGTGGATAACAAGAACAACCATCGTTCAGGGACTTCACATCCTTTTTGAGGAAAAGAGTATAATTTTGGTTTTAAACAGGACTATTGTATCATGTTACACAGAATCATGGCCTCACTGTTAGCTCTCATCAGAAATTAAGTAAAGTATAGTTAAACTAGATGCATACAGATGTCAAGGTGATAGAGGTTGAACCTGTGGTGGTCAATTTTATGTGTTAATTTGATAGGGACTCAGTGCTTTGATATTTGGTCAAATGTTATTCCAGATGTTTTTGTAAGGATAATTTTGAATGACATTTATATTTAAATCAGTGGCCTTGGTACACTCCCTCATCGTGTGGGTAAGCATTACCCCATGACTGAAGGTCTTATTGAACCAACGGTGACCCTACCTATAACAAGAAATGACTTGACTGTACCCAGCTGTCAGAACTGAACAGCAGCACTGGGAATGGAACTTCGCTAGATGCATAGTTCACCAGGTGACACCTGAAGTTTGGACTTCCTAATTTCTATAATCACATGAACAAATACAGTCTCTCCTTTTGTATTCTCTCTCTCTCTCTCTCTCTCTCTCTCTCTCTCTCTCTCTCTCATTTGCTCTTTCTTAGTTCTGTTTCTTTAGAGAATCATGAGATAAACTAATACAGTGTCTATCTGATGCAACTCAACAAATTATTTTTTGGTGTGATGACAAGGCAAACATAGAATAAAATAAAGAATAAGCATCCATACTTCATCTAACTGTAGAATGAATTGGTATGGCCTGATATCTGAGTGTAACACATATTTAAGTATTCTAATGTGATCTTGATACATATTTCTCTTTTCCAATGAAGAACAGTCTCTTTTTCCAACTGTGCATAGAACATAAGCAATTCCTAGGCCTATCACAAATTAAAGACATGCATGCTTACCTGGCAAGGGAGATATCATGATCACAAATTAAAGACATATCTTAACTTCTAGACTTCATTGAAATTAATAAAAAATAATTATCTGGTGAGGAGATTTTTTATATTTACTAAACTTTAAAGCTACAAATGAAACAAATACAAACTTCAAGAAACCACAGCCAAAAACTATGGGTGCAATCTCTGACTTATTTAGCTAACAAGTTCTGTAAAAACTACTAACAATCCTGAGAAAAAGTGCTTGTCAGGATCGTAAATAACAATAAAAAAAAAAATCAGCCATCAGTTTGTGGCAAATCTGCTGCTATTTGGAACCAAGAAAAAAAATTGGCATTTGATACCTATATGAAATACAGACCAGAATTTTAAAAGGTAACACTCTGTTGCCTTCCTTTCTTTCCTTTTTTTCCTTTTTTTTCTTTCTTTCCTTTTCTTTTCATTTCTTTCCTTCCTCCCTTCGTTCCTTCCTTCCTTCCTCCTTTTCAGCTCCCTAAAAAATGAACAGTAATTAGTCCCAAACAGAAACCAGGATAAGATTAACTGAAGAGTTAAAAAGAGATACTGAATTGTAATATGTGGATTTTCCAGTAAGATTCATAATAAAGTTCAATAAAATGCAGTATATCTTTGTTTATTCAGAAAATGATTCCAGACATAATAATATATTAACTGTATATCACAAATAATGGCACAATAAGGTAGGACTTATATAGATAAAATATTTTAATAATAACTTGTTAAAGTAATTTAAATTTAAGGAAATCTGGAGTAAGACAAGGATATTTCCTTTCTATACAAACGTGTGGGAATGTTACCTCTGTTACAGTATTAGATGTGAAGAGTGCAAGGTTCATCTGCAGGAAAGGACCATTTGACTGAGAAGATGACATGTTACACAGAACTACACAAAGTGGGACAATATGTTGAATATATATTATATATATATATATGTATATATGTATATATATATGTCACAGAGGGTATAAAAAGTAGGATTTGGAGTATGAAGTAATCTTCAATTACAATGATTAAGTACAAAAGAAAATATATTTGGATGTCCATAGATGACAATGTGTATCATAATAGATTCAGAGACAAGGGAATGTAAATGAGACAAAGTTTGTAATGATAGTAATGTGAAGATTAATCAATTCATTTTTCATCCCATGTGAAGAAAATGTCTTCATAAAACATTTAAAACTGATTGCATGTTTTCACCATCAAAAATTATCATTGCTTTTCATTAATTGTTCATATTTTCTTAAAATTTTGTTTTTGCTGATATGAGAAAAATATGTGAGAAATTCTAAAAACTGCTTAACTTTAATGACTATCATGAGGGAAATAAAATTCATTCTTACTTATTAAGATCAATTCTTTTATCCTTATTAAAGCCAAGCTATTAGATTTTCACTTAACTCAGTAACAATACAATGCACATTGAAACAATGAATAGAATGTCAAGAAAACTAATCAAGGTTTTTATTCAATTTCTTTTACTTTTCCAATTTCTTTAGTCTCCATGCAAAAATCGGAATACAAAGAAATGTAACTCTCCACTTATAAACACTCTAAGCAGCACGTTGAAAACGATTGAGGAAACTAGATTGATATATTATCAATCACTAAAGCTATTGTTTACAGTAAAGTTTACTGGTGGTTTATACACAGTGTAGATTTTGACAAGTGTGTTATGACATGTAATCTCTTTCACAGTTACATGCACAACCTTTTCACTGTCCTAGGAATTCTCTGTGTTTCACGTACTCTCTCCAGACACATAATCTCCAACCAAGGTAAGCCCTGGCAATCACTGATCTTTTTCCTTTCTCCTTAGTTTGATTTTATTTTTTCCAGAATGGCACACAGATGGAATCTTACAGTATGTTATGATATATTTACTATGCTATTAAATTTGTTTTTTGGTTTTTTTTGGTTTTTTTTGGTTTTTTTTTTTGGCACCGGGCATTGAACTCACAACCTCGCGCCTGTCAGGGCAGGCGCTTAAGGCACTGAGCCAAACTCCCAGCTCTGGTATTTTGAGGCAGGGTCGCAATGTGTAGCTCAGGCCGGCCTTGCGCTCGCGTTGTAGCCCAAGCCGGCCTCGAACTCACAACGCTCCGCCTACCTCAGCCTCCCGAGTACTGGGATTAAATATGCCATTAAATTTGGGTGGCTCATTTTTTCCCAGACTTTTGCATCTAAGTTTATCAGCAATGTTAACCTATAAATGGCTCATATTTTAATATTTTCATTTTCTTTTAGTTTCAAAGTAATGTTGACCTTATTAAATGTATTTGCTAAAGTTTTTCTTGTTCAATATTTTGGGGATGAGTCCAAGAAGGATCAGTATTAATTTTTCTTTATATGTTTGTTTTAATTTACGAGTTAAGCCATCTGGTCCTGGGATTTTCTTTGTTGGGACATTTTTGATTATTGACTCAAGCTCTTTACAGTCATAGTTCTGTTGTCTGTTTCATTATTATTTGCTATTGGTTTTCCATTCTGTTGATGTACAATGAAGTATTTGTAGTAGTCTTTTATGATCTTTATTTCTGTAGTATACATTATAATGCCTTTTTACTGATTTTGAGTTTTCTCTTTTCTTAGTCTAGTTAAAGAGGAGTCAATATTGTTTCTCATTAAAAAATCTTCTTAGTTTTACAATTGTTGTTTTTCTTTTATTATCTATTTTATGTGTTATTTCTTCCAATCTTTGTAATTTTTCCCTTCTACTTACTTTGGGCCTAGCTTGAGCTCTTGTAATTCCTTGAAATATAAAGCTAGACAATTAATTTGCTGTATTGTTTTTAAACTATTCTACATATTTAGAGTTGACCTTATAAAAGTTATATGCATTAATCATGTATGATATTTTGAAACATGTATATACATTGGGATGTCTAAATAAAGCTAATTAATACATGTATCACCACATACACGGGCCAAAGTTGGTGATGTTTACTTTTTAAATGCAGAAATTTATTAATATAGACTTTCTTTTTGTCATGGCTTTTGCTACATCCCAAGTTTGGGACTGCTGTACTTCTGTTTCCTCAAGTTGTTTCCTAATTTTTGTTTTTACTTATTTTTGCAATTTGCTGCCCAATTTGACCAAAATGCTCCTATGTCTTGTTTAATATTTAGATATTTGTCAATTTTTGTCTTTTTCCCTACTATTTATTTCCAGTCTTTCTTTCTTCCTTCCCACCCTCTTTCCTTGGACTAGACAAGCTGCAATAGCGTGTCTTCATGTTTGCTGCTTGTTTTTTTGCATGCCATAGTCTATTGCTGAACCACTCTAGTCAAGAATTCAGTTGAGCTAGTCAGTTTCTCAGCACCAGACTATTTTATAATTTAAAAAAATTTAATCCCTGTGTTATAATTTTCACCTTGTTCATTTATTGTGAGGTTGAGCAACTTTAAGATCATTATTTGAATTCTGTATCAATTAAATCATATACTGTGTTTTACCAGTGTGAATTTTGGGAAATGTATGTGTTTCACTTGGGGGAGATATACTTATTGTTTCCCATTATCTTTGATTCATCATGATACTATGTCTTCACTAATAATGTCACAGACAGCTGAATTAGATAGAAATATCATAGGCAGTCAGATAGTGCTGGGCACTCAAAGGAGCAGCAGACCAGATACCTTGCAACTGTGGGAAAGACAGACACCTCAGCTGTGGGCCAGATTGCAAGACAAAAGATAAAACAAATGGGCTCACATACTTCCTAAGGATAAACATCAGGGAATGATATGCTAAATAGGTCTCTATCACCCTGAGGAAGCCAGGAGTTGCTAGCACAACCTCCTACCTGAACAGCCACTACTCTGAATGATGGTGACTTGCTAAGCGACTCCCTTCCCAATTTGTCCCCGATTTAATCAATGTTGCCTGAGCAATTAACCTTATTGGTTGGCCATAGTTCTGTCCCACCTCATGCCCACCTTGCAAGTTCCCATTTTTTCCCCACCTTGGATTCACCTTACCTTGGGGTTTTGCTCTATAAAATCCCTAGAAAAGACAGGGTCCTTCACAATCCAATCGGGACTCCTTCTGTCTGTCTCTTAGACAGAAGCTTTCCTTCTCTCGATAAATATATTTTGCTTTTAACCTCCATTGTTTCTAAAACTCATTTTTCAATTTAGAGAACACAAACTTGTACCAGCCATCTAGTTGTTTGGGAGTTTTATTCCCCTATGTCAATAACAAACAGTCATCTATTCCAGTTTATACAGAGTGACCATATACAGGAAAAGACTGTCATCAATTGGTCTGGTCTGGTGATTCTGGTGGTGGGAGCAGCCGCAGAGGGGTGTGTGAATCAATGCTTTCCTGACATACAAATTATGTATGTCAGATCGCCTTGTAACTCCATGGAAGATGAAAAAGAATTCCTCCAGCAATCTCCAGACAAGAGTGCCTTTGGACACTCTATCCAATCAACCCCTTGTAGAAAGAGGTAAGGTTCTCAAACTTTTATTTTATTTTGTTATGCACTGACTTGGTAGGAAGGGCTGTGGCAATTACTTCCAAACTAGATTAAACTTCCATCTTTGTTCTCACAAATCCTGGGTACCTAGACTATGGCAGGTCTTTTTAGTTCTTTGACATAGCAGAAAAAAGCTGTTCTTTTAGGAAGCCTCTGGAAAAATAAAAGTTTTAGATATGTGATCTCCTTTGCCAGTCCAGACACAAGCCTAGAGTTGGGATATTTTCTCTTGACCATATGGCACTGTGTTGGAGTAGGAATTGTGGTAAGTGAGTGTCTTGATTTTACTTTCATGCCCAACATAGTTGATGCTGCTTTCCCAGAGTTCAGGAAACTTGTAATTAATTTCTGAATTTCTCACAAAGGGAATTTGCTGTGTCATATCTTTCAGTTGATATGTTTGCAGGGAAAAGTGTCCAAGGAATTTCCATATTTTTTTTACATATTTTCACTTTTACCATATCTTTGTCATATAAAAAGTAATTGTTTTGTAAATAAGAATACAGCTGAATCTCTCTACTCATTCACTCAAAAATTTGGAATGATTACATCCTGTAGTTATCAGCGATGTTAGATGTTGCTTCTATTTTCTTGCTACTTGTTTTTCATTTGTCCCATTTGAGTTTTTTCCTTTATTTTTCTGCTACTTTTGGAGTTGATATGGCTACTAGTTATCATTTAAAGAAAATACAGCTCTTATTAAGCTGATATTTGGCAGGCTAAATTTTGAAGCTGATCATAGTGCTTTATGTACAAGTGCAAATTAACTAAAAAGCAGATTTTCTTTACTTGTCTACATCTGCAGATGGCTTTAGAAATATTGCTGCATATATGCTGGTTATATGCAAATGGTATACATTGAAATGATGAGAATTAAAATGGGGTTAGTGAGTAAAAATCATGTGTGCAGGAGAAATCTTTTTCATATTCATATTAATTTTTAGTGATTTACTTACCTCCGTGTGTATGTTTTCTTTAAGCTAGTTGACTCTGTGTGTAAGTGTGTGTGTGTGTGTGTGTGTGTGATTTCTCATTGGAAGAAATATATGGGTGTTTCAGGGAATTTATCTCAACATACCTTATCACATGGTTACTATGTCTGCTGTTACTAGGGATTCGGAAATGAAGGGTTTATCCCATTCTGAGGAGCTCATAATACAGGTGGAGTAATGGATAACTTAGCAAGTAATTATAAAACAATGTTACAAATGCAATACACCGATGACTGACCTAGGTGCTAGGTAGCAGAAGAAAGGAATAAAGGTCCTAAAAGATGCGCAAGACAGCAATAAAGAGGATGCTCTGAAATTGAGTATTGTTCATTGCTCTGCATAGCTGAAGACTACAATGGATGTATGGAATCAAGAGAAGTGAGATTTAATACATAGGCAGGGAAAAGGTGAAATAAGGTCTCATACAACATTTTAAGGAAATGGACATTTACCTTAAGGAGAGTGGGCAATCTAAGCCAGACAATGGCATAATAACTTTTTATTTCAGAGAGAACAGTATTTGTTTAGAGAATAGTTTCAAAAGAGGCAATAAAATAGACAGGGGAACACTTAGAAGCTCTTGTCAAAATCTTGACCAAAGATGATTAAACCTTTAAAAATACGACAATAAGAACAGGGAGAGATGATTATTTTAAACAATAGAATTGATTGTTGATTTAACACAGACTTACAGAATTTGAAGTCTAACGTGAGTAATTTATTTTCTCTGTTAGAAAAATGCAAAATAATTAATCAAACAACACCTTTAAAAAGAGTACAAGCATTACTAGTCTCTGGTTGCTAGCTCTGCATTCAGACTATAATTTTATATATAGAAGATTTATACTTACCAGCTGTGTTTGTATTTGGTACACCAACTTTATCATCTGTAAAATAAAATCAGAACTTTAATTTTCTGAATTACCATTAGTACTAATGAAAATGTGGAAGCCATATGTAGCTCAGAATAGTCTATGCCACATAGTGAAATTTTAAAAAAATTAAAAATTAATTTAATGTTATGGTTGATTGTTACAATTTTTATTTTTTGAATTTTTTTTATTTTTTATTTTATTTTAGCGGCACTGGGGATTGAACTCATAACCTCGCACCTGCCAGGGCAGGCGCTTAAACCACTGAGCCAAACTCCCAGCCCTGGTTTTTTGAGGCAGGGTCGCACTATGTAGCTCAGGCCGGCCTTGTGTTCGTATTGTAGCTCAAGCCGGCCTCAAACTCACAACGCTCCTCCTACCTCAGCCTCCCGAGTGCTGGGATTAAAGGCGTGCACCACCACGCCCGGCTCTGTTACAATTTTTATATAAAACGAATGCATAAATATATTAGTGGCATCCTTGTTTTGCCAATTTACACACACAGATTCCTAAATAGATTCAGCAAAAAATGTATGTATCTGTGAGTTATATCATTTAGAACTATATATAAAAGTTATACATTTTCAGCTAGGGATTTTTAAAGATTTAAAATGATCATACCAACTTGAATTTATTCTAACATAAAACAAATAAAATGTCTAGATTGAAAGATCTTTCATGTAGAAATGGTTTGTATGTAAATTTCATAATCCTGAAGTTTAAATGTGTATATTCCAGCCAGATTTTCAGTTATTATGCAAAGGAGGTATGTAATTTAAAAAGTTTTCTCAGCTGTCTGGATACACTTCGGGGTTTGTGAATGCTCATTTTGCATGTTTGATAATGAATTTGTGATGTTTTTACTGCACAATATTGTACGGAATTTCATAAAAAAATGACAATTGAAGAATTCACAAAAGCAAGAATTTCATTCTTTAATTATCATCACTGAGATTCATCTTCCTATTATAAGGACAAAATTAACCAGGTTTCGTTTGCTTTGCCTGTACACTGATAGCATTAAATTATGACTGTCTGACAACATTAAGTGTCTTCATGTGTGGATATCAATTTATATCAAGGATGGCAGGGCAGAAATACAGTTGCTAAAGATGACATTTAACATTTATATTTTGATACATGTCAGTCAGGTTCTCCAAAAGAAGAACAATTCTGGTTAGTTGAACAATGTTGAAAAAAATGATAAAGAAGACTGAGATTTCTTATTATAGATCAGAATAACAGATTAACAAGCATTCAATAGCTTACAAATCAGTGAATGGTTGGTGTGTTTCCTCAATCCTCTCAATGACATTTTGAAGATAAGTAAGATTCAAGAAGAGATAGAAGTTGATAGTTATTAGAGTTTATGTGTTAGATTTTATCAGTTTTTTCCTTCAAAGTCAAACCATTATGCAGCTATGCAGTGGAAGGCAAGAGTCTCCTGAAGGAAAGAATAAATCCACAGTGTTCAACATTCACTATGAGCATATGATTTTATTAGCAATATTATATCATATTTTACATTTAAGAATATAAGTACTTCTCTCTAGCTATTACATAGACATACAACAAATAACTCAGTTATGTAATTTCTCTTGATAATACAAATAGTAGAGGGACTTAGTCTACTGAATGGAATTATGACTAATGAATTTAAAACAAAACAAAAAGCTATTCTCTCCCCATGAGAAATGTGATCATTATGTACCACCAAAATATACTAATAAAAATTGAAAAGTAACTATCAAGGAAGAATTAAACATCATTCTTAGAAATCCTTAAACAATTACTTTTTTATCAATGTTCTATGAATGATTGAACTTTAAGTTTTATTACAAAGGAAAACTTACTCTGCTTATTGACTTTTAGATCAAAACAAATAATGCACTAGCATACCTTGTCTCTCCCTTGTTTCATCCAGTATAACTTGCCAAGTAATGGAATTTCATGTTTGTATTGTTGCTAACATCATACTCATTTTCTTGAGACAGTTTATGGACTAGGGATCCATTCCATATTTGATTCGACATTCATTTTTAAGCAATTGCTATGTATATCAATACCACTATGTATATTCAATACATTTGGAAATATTTCAGGTGTATGATCTGTCAGAGAACTCATAATTTCATGGAAGAAAAAGAAATCCATATATTAAATAATTAGTGGTCATTTTTATGTCAATTTAATAGCAGCTAACACAACCAATATATTTAATATTCCTAGGAAAAGAAAAGCTGTTTAAAACCAGGCTATCCTTAGAAGAAGATCATAGAATAGAACAATAATACTTGTTTCAAAAAATAAATACGAAGGAAAAAGTAGTCAAAGATCAATGAATGGCATTGTTGGCAGGGG